>OOFC01029025.1:0-39543 GCA_900323345.1 Pseudochromis fuscus | reverse complement strand
TACATTTTTTTAAAGAAATTTCAGGTTCACAAAATGTCTTGTAAAAGGATAGTTTATTGAATGTAAACATTTTCATAATGTACTTTGAATATTTTGGAGTTATTTAGAGGTTATGATGCTGTTATTTTCCTGGTCCGACCTGCTTAAGATCAAATTGGGCTGTATGCGGCCCCTGAACTAAAATGAGTTTGACACCCCTGCTCTAGATTTTTACTGTATACAATGTGAGGTTTGTCCTCAAATGCTCAAATTTGACCTTTTGCCTTCCCCCCCCTCAGGGAGTGGACCTCTCAAAGCTGATGGATGCTGGAGCTTTCATCTGTCGAACCCTCAACAGAAAGACAAACTCCAAAGTAGCACAAGCCACCTGCAAACTGTAGGCAGAACCAAACCGTGGGCTCTTTCACAGACTGAACACTGCAACTATGTAACCTACAGCCATCATCTTCTGTACGTTCTGTTCTCTACATCTTAATTACAGGTTGATTAATCCTCTGTCAGAGAGGAGGATGATTACTTTAATATTTGGATGGTACTGACTCCTTCCTCTGTTTAAAATAAAATGTCATATTAGATGTTCACTACATGATAGCATTGCTGGATGGTGCCTTATGTAAAGTCTAATGATACAGATCTGTTCAAAGCAATGCCTTCACCTCATAGTGTTCTTACATCACTTCTTGTGCAGTGAGTTAGCAAAAGTAAAGCACAGTCTGTCTCTATATTAATAAATGATCCAGTCTAAATGCTGTAGGAATGATGAACTCACTGTTGATGTCAGGAAGGACAGAAGTGTTTTGGTTTCGATCATCCTCTGTTTGCAGTGATCACTGTACTGACCAGCGGTCATTATAAACGTGGGTTTTGAACTGACTTATGAAAAAATGATGTGGGAAAAATTCCAGAATTTTTTTTTTTTGGTTTTTATTTTTGTGTATATGTAGGATTTCTAGTTTATTTATTTCACAAATGCCTCTTGCCTCAATGTGTACATATCTAGAGTATGAGTTGTCAAAAATAAAAATAATTTTGTGACTGAAATGTGTCATTGATCTTAATTTTTTAGCAGTGCAAAGTTAAACTACAGTCTGAATCACGTAAGAATATTTTTTCATTGTTTACTTGTCACGTCTACCTTTGATTATTCAACACCTCTTATAGAGGAAATAAGTTGAAACTCACTGATCATATCCGTCACCTAAAGTGAGTGTTCACCATATCCAGTCCTTAAAAGGACGTTCCTGTTTTGCGGAAATGATTAAGAATAAACAACCGTTTTCTCTGCTGCGTCTTTTAAAACCTGACTGACAAGTCTGACAGGCAGACTGAGATTCTTACGACACGGCTCACAACACCTAGAAACATATCGTGTGTGTGTGTGTCGAAGACAAAGCACCATGTCATGATGATTCACAGCAAATTCAAATGAGTGTATTCAGACTTGCCTACAAGCTTGGTATTTGTTGGTGCAGGAAATTTTGTTGTGAGTCAGCAGCAATGGAAAAATTGAGCTCTTTAAATATTGAGGACGATACCAATGTTGTAGGTGTAAGTGTAATTATAGTATCTTTGGATAACAAGTCACGTTGCTCCTTCAGAAAAGAGACATATTTCAGAAATGAGAACATAAGACATTAATACAAAGTTGTTACTGTAAAATCATCAAGCAAAAACATGTATTCAATAGATTTATTATATTTACAATTATAAAAAAAAAAAGTGTCAGATATGAAATATTAACAAGTGTAAATAATACATTTCCACATCATGTCCACAGAGGATGAGTGACTCAGAAATACATAACAGTTCAGATGAGCCATCTGTTCGTCCAGCCTTCCTCCCAGTTCCTCCGCTGTGTTCCCGCTCTACCAACACAGAATTAAACAGCAGCATTCCTTTCGCCTTTTTTAAATCAACAGTGGTCTTGGGTAAGGCGACGTTGTGTACAAGCACGTCAAAACACAGGCAATCTATGTACAACCTGTGGCTGCGCAGCATAAACCTGAGACCAAGCAATATGCCTGCTGAGGATTTTAGATAATGGAATATACCAACAATAGATGCATTTTGTAACTGTATTCAATCTTATCTGAGAGATAAATGCAACAAAAACCTGGGCCAGTTTTCACACCTTCAAGTATTACTCAGCCATAACTCTATGACTTCTGGAGCCTCCACACTCCAGTGCACAATTGTTTACCATTCTTCACTGACTTGGGGCTGTTGGGACAACAAATTGTGGAGACAAAGCCATGATTTGAGTCTATGTTAAGTTAAAAAGATCAGGACACACTGAGTGAGACAGAGTGCTGAGGCACACCACTGTAGACACTAGCAGGGAGGGTGAATACCTCCGCCAGGTGTGTCCTGCCATCTTATGTGATCATTTCGTTTCCTTCCCCTCCCGTGTCAAAACTCCAATCACAAGAAAGACAAAGTGAACCTTTACTGGAATGTTGTAAAAGGGGGTTGATAAGGCACACAGACCATGACTGTACTCAGAGAGAAAAATCACATATCACTAAAAATCTATTTGGGTCTTTCACACTTGTAAATATTGTGGGTGTTGACTTGGAAACCAAAGTTCATGTGCTCCACGAGAGTCTTGGATGTGGACACATGGGCCCACAGGATGGATCCAGTACTGATGACTCAACTTCCAGGTTCTGTCACTTGCTGGAGTTTTGGCTCATAGTCTGAGTCTGTTTTTTGAGGTCTGTCATTGGGGCCTGGCCCAAGAACTGATTGAGCTCTTGATCTTTGGCTCAATTTCAGCTGTGAGTGGACAGATTAGGAGCAGAGGCCCGTATCTTCTCTTCAAGTTTGAGTGGAGATGGCCTGTAGGGAGCCTTTGATGCAGACCTGAAGGATGGAGGCTGGTCCTTCAGGTCCTGCTTCCTCAAAGGCAGGGCGCTGTTGTTAAAGGGGTCGTCACTGTAGTCGTCATGATGCACGGCAACGTTGCGATTGCGCCTTTTGATCTTGTTTGCACATCGTACAATGCGCTTGGAGATGAGATAAATGATCTCACAGATGTTCAGGACGATGCAGAGGGCCGAGGCTCCAACCATGAAGTATGTGAAGACCTTCTTTTCAGTGGGGTGACCGATGTAGCAGTCCACCAGGTTGGGGCAAGGTGGCATTCCGCACTTGACCACCCGTGGCAGGTAGAAGCTGTCATAGATCCAGTGGAGAATGTAGAGGAAGGAGACCTCGATGCCCGTCTTGACAAAGAGACTGACCAGGTAGGTCCACCACAAGCCACCATGTTTCTTGCCTGTGTTGTTGTACAGCTTGCTTTCTTCTCCGTGCTTCGCCCTATGCTTGCGTTCACGGTCATCTCGATATGCCACATGCATGACCACCATGAAAGACGGGCAAGTGACAAAGATAAGCTGCAGGGCCCACAGGCGGATGTGGGAGATGGGGAAGAAATGGTCATAGCAGACGTTGGCGCAGCCAGGCTGCTTGGTGTTGCAGTCAAAGTCTTTCTGCTCGTCACCCCACACTCGCTCCGCTGCCACCACGTACACCATCACCCTGAACACAAACACCACTGACAGCCATACCCGCCCAAACGCTGTGGAGTATTTGTTCACCCCACTGAGGAGTGCTTGAAAGGTCTTCCAGTCCATGTCCTTGGCTGGATTTCAAATATCTTTTCTCTGGACTTCTTCTCTTGCTGGTTATAGTTTATCTTCAGACCTGGATGTGGAAGAATGAAAAATGGGTGAACAGGTTTTTACTGTCTGGTGAATATTTATCTGTAGTCCTGAGTGTGAAAGTGTAAGTATTAGTGGTGTCTTAGTTAGATTTCATTAATACCAAACAGGCTTTTTAAAAAGGTAATCTATCTTTCAATGCTGATTTAATGTAAAAACATCTTCTAAGTCTCATTCATCAAAGCTAGAAACAAGCACAAACAATTATGAATAGGCCTCAAGCCAAACTGCTCAGAGAGGAAACGGTTAGACCAACGTTTTTAACACACCCACAGCTTACATAGTTTTATAAAGCAGAGTACGTTTTCCAACTATATAAATATTAATTTTTTAAAAAGTACCATCAGCCTTTTGCTGTGTATCTGTTAACACGGAAGGCAGACTTCAGTCATTTCAGTCTGTGGGAATCAACCAACAAACCCCCCCAAAAAAACCCACAGCTTTTACGCACGGGCTGTGAGAGTAATATGGACGTATTTTCGCGGCCAGTTTGATTCTCTTGGCGAGATGTGTGCATTTTAATCCACCAGTGATAAAGTATGGTATCATAGACTACTCTCTGAAAGTCTCAGACCACGATCATTTTCAATTGGCTGACACGCGACCCTAAAACTTCTACGAAGCCTCACTCATCTGAGACACATCAAAAGTTCCTTAAAGTGAGTTTTCACTTACCGAACGAAGCTTTAATCCATTGTTGGTTTGAAGAGACGCTAGTGTGTATACAGCCGGTCGGTTTCTCGTAGCTTTGGGGTCGTTTTGGTCCCCAAACGCACGGATTTGGTTCACTTCGACAGGTAGAGGAGCGCAGTGTTGAGAAATGCGCCTGTGGGTGTGGTTAAAGAAGAAAGACTGGAGCTACCCCAGATGTTTCTCTCTCTCCCTCCCTCTCTGTCTCTCTCGCCTACTCACACTTCAGTGTGAGGAGGCAATTCAAATATTTTTGTAGTTATCACATATCATAAACACCGTCTCCAGGTACTTTAGTGAGGTTTAGAGGTGGGTCTGCGCAAGTACTGTCAAGTTTGGAACCAAGTAACTAAACTAAACAGCACTTGGGTTTTTTGACTACACTTGATTCAGGTCTATTGCTGGGAAGCTAGGAAGTTTGTTTGTTTGTTTGTTTTTTCTGGCAAACTACATCTCGACAGTTTCACGCAGAATAAGAGAATTCAAAATGCTGAACTTTACTATCCCACCACACTTAGAGATGTACATTTCTGTGACAAGAGTTATGCCAGCTGAGGTCTTTTCAGACAGGGTTAAGTGGGACAAAGTATCTTAAAAGGGCCCGTTTGTGGTCATTTTAAAAAGTTTTAGATGCAACAGGCTGAGCTTCATTGTTTTCATGTTCCAGGAACAGGACTGCCTCGTTGTCTCAACTTGTTTCTTAGTGTACGTAACAGGCAGACACACCCGAAGGTGAATGCATTTTTTTGTTGTTGTGCACGTCTGCCTCTTTTATGCGACAAGTTTCCAAAGTATGACAAACAAGGAATCAGGGGGAACTCTGTACATTTCTTAATCTGCTTCCTGTGTTATCAGCAAAGTATTCAGTTTAACTAGTCACTAACTCTGCACTATTCATTTGTACCTACTTTTCATGTGGCACTCAGGACTGTAAAAAAAAAAAAAGTATTGTATTTCCTTCATCCTTTTCAAACCCATGCTCTACTCAGATATCACTGTTACAATTCATGAACTCCCAGTACTCCCAAGCTCATCCTCAGTGTCATATCATAAGCTGCAGCTTTTGTCTCTTATTTACAACCTACTTTTACAACCAAACTTACTTTACCAATAAGTTTATCCTGCTTGCGCACCATTACTATATTTCTGTTCTGCCCAAATGAAATCCCAGGGCTGTGCCAGAACTTGCCCGCTCATGCCTGCATTCAGAGCTATTGAATCCATTCATTACATAATATAAAAGGATAATAGACATATACACACTGTCTCAAGTAAAGTCACATTTGTTTTGCTATGTTTAATATCACAAACAGCATCTTAAGAGGCTTGTTTCACCTCACAACAGCAGTTGCGCCCAACCAAACCCAAAACATGTCACATCCATAGATTGACAATTAACCTGATAAACAAGCTAAGTTATTGTTTTGTTTTTGCTTTGTTGACTTTTATTAAAACAAATTAAAAAGGAGACATTTGAAAGAGAGATGTGGACCACAATGAACCTGTCTGGAACCAGGTTAAAGTGTGACCACATACAAATAATTACAATAGCTTTTTACTTCTTTGAATATTTTTAGTAAATGTATTTTTTTGACATCATGCTCATGTTTTCTTATATAAGGATTATTTAGTCTACTTCTGAGACAAAGACGGATGGTTGTAGTGAGATCAAACACCTCATCCTGTTGACTTCAGCTCAAAATAGCTCTAAGTATCAACTGCAGTTGCGCTTTTCAGGAAAGTCATTTGTAGCATTAACTTTGGGTCATCAACACAGCATCTGTACTTCAGAGCACAAGAGTTGAATTCTACGGGGGTGGGGTGAAAACTTTGTTTCTAGTCTTCAGATGAAGAACTGGTTGAGGCAGTCATGCCGGGGACACACCTGAAGAAATGTACAATATGACTCAACCTCTGCCAGCTGCAAGTCTCAACAAGATGGACCGAGACAACAGGATAAACACAACGCTTTTCACTGCTGGCGCTGTGAAAGGAAGGAAATGTACCAGAAAAGAGGAAACTCGGATAAGATGAGAAACGATACCCCAGCAGAACCGGGGAGGACCTCGTGATTAGAGTAATTATTGGTTCGTCTACAGAACCACACAGTCAAGTCAAGACAAACAGGACCGCACATACTTGAGGGTTTTTCATATTTTCAAGCCCACTATAGATATTACATAACCCACACTGGATTACCAACCAAAACCACCACTGGACAACAAGTGACAAAATCTCCTCATTCAGCTCGTACCTTCTCTCCTGTGGAGGGATTGTGTGTGAAAATCTAGTTTAAAGACTTTAATTTATTCACGTTACGTCCAGCTTGTTGTAAAGTTGTTTTATCACGATTAATGAACACATGTAAAGCCATGAGCAAAGTTGTATTATTCCATCACAGGAGAACTGTAAATCTGCACCCATTCACATTGCTGTGATTGTCATTAATCTCCTGTACTCGCGTTATCCTATCGAGGGTCTTGTGGCACTGGAGCTAATCCAGGGACAGGGTGAGAGGTGGAGTTCACCCTGGTCAGGTCATCAGTCCTTCACAGTGGTAACACACACACATACACACATAGGGCCTAATAAGCATCATCAGTTAACCTCACAAGCATGTGTTTGGACTGTGGGAGGAAGTTGGAGAACCTTTAGCAATTGATTTTTCAGTGTTTAAAATAGTTTTTTGACCAACAGTCAAAAATCCAAACATTTTGAGTTTATTAAATGTAAATCTTAATATGTGAGAACCTAATACCAGTGGGCATTTTTGTGATAAGCATGCCTCAAAGAGTTTCTTAGTTATCAAGATTGTTGCCAATTAGCTTTCTGACAATCAACTAATAAATGCAAGAACTGATCAGTTCATCTCTGGAGTTGGTAAAACGGCCACTGGTGGATCAAAATGTCCACCAACACATTTTTGTCCCAAGGCCACTTGAGATAATACAGCCACACATATAACACTTGAGAGCTTAGATCCTGTTTGGATAATATTTATACGAGCACTGGCCAGTCTGAAAGTGCTGATTAAATCACACTTTACAGGATCGTTTGGCCAAAATCTCACATAAAAACACATTCCTCTAATTAGTCCTTGTAGTATGCTGACATCCATCAGATAGAGGACTCATGTATTCATCTGTCACATTTCTGTTGCCGTGGCAATAAAATCTAGGTGAAAAATTATTTTGGAAAAACAACTTTCCTTTCCCATAAGTTATTATGACAATCCACAGGCCTCACTTGTTAATAGACTTCATTGCAGCCGGTGTCTGCTGAAATAGACTTTAATGGTTCCAATAAATTGTCAACAGTGGTGCCTGCAGATTATCCTGTCATTGTTTGTGGAAAGACATTTGGCCGTTTGAATTTTGTAAATGTCATTATTCACTGTTCGGTGGTGCCAGGGCAGAGACAGCCATCTCAAAAGCTAAACAGAGCAAACTGAAAAAAAAAAATCTCCATGACTCTGTACAGTAAGGTCAGAGTGAGCAAATACGTCTTTTTACTCTCCCTACATCTCTTTGCAGTGTAAATACTGGTGTCCTCTATTCAGAGGCTAAAACAAATTCCTGTGCTGGGTGGAGCCACGCGTCAGGACGGATGAATCAAACTGAGTGGGAGACTCCTCCTCTGCCCTCAAAGTACCAATCAACTAAACAATGAGGGTGCTGCTCATAGCAACAGAGCAATCTGTGCCGCCACAGGGGCAGGGAGGTCTTTATGAAACGCATGGAAAAAGTGGAAGAAGAAAGAAAGTTTGAGATCGTTGGCAAACCCCAGAACTTGTGCAGAATCAACAAATCCTTTTCTGCAGACAGGGTGGCTGGTTTACATTGTTCTTCAGTGCAAGTCAAGAGTCTTTTTATTACAGCACTTATTGTGCAGTAACAACATATGGACTACTGTGTAAGGAGGTCTATAAATTGTCTTTCTTGTTCTAAGTTTTAAAAAAATGAAATACACATTTTCAAAACACAAAAATAAGAATTTTTAATGAAAAAATATTATTAACAAATACGCAGCCACGCTGCACCACAACACATCCTGACAATATTAACAACTGTGTTTACAAAACGTATTTCAATAGTTTTTCTACAGTTTGTACACGGGAAGTAGTTTAAACAAGACAACAAATAATGACAGTAACATGCACAACAGCACAACCTTTCACACCTTTGGATAAATTATGCAAAGTAAACTGTTCACAGAGTCCAACATGAACATCTTAGTGAGGGGAAGAGGTTCACTACAGTCTGAACAAAACATTTGGAGGCAGGACTTCAGCAGAAGGGAAAATCTTACACAGAAAACCACATGTGTTTGTAAAACCACTCTCCAAACCATGGAGTGACTCATAGAGTTGATCTCAAGGCTAAATGTGCACCACACCAACTGGCTTTTTCTTTTTAGCTTTCTTTGCAAGGGCCATACAGAACATTCATGTGCTAAAACTCTCAGTAAATGGGCACAATGGTGCACACATTCCACATCAATGACTCATGTTTGTTTTAGTCCAGAATTTTAAATTCTCAGACATTAAGTAGCTCCACTGTAGTTCTTTCCCCACTTGGACTCCATTTGTGTCTTTTGAGGGAGTTGCCTAAGAAAAGACAACTTTCATTTCCCATGTCTTTGTTTTTCCACAAGAACTATGTCTATATTATCTCAGTATCTCAAGATATGGCGACACTGTATGAGGGTGCAGGTGTTTCTGGGATGTTTTTGCCTGTCAGCTTGGAACTGTTTGACTCCATCATGTTGCTTCCACTGGATATTGGCTGGGACATGGAGTGGCGAGAGTGATGGACTGCGCTTAGACACTCACGGCAGCGTTTGCCAATCAAGTAGAGGATTTCGAAAACTGAGAGGAGGATGCATGCCAAGCTGGTGACCACCATGAAGAGAGTGAAGATTCTTTTCTCAGTGGGTCGAGCGATAAAGCAGTCCACCTTGTTGGGACAAGGCTTCTGTTCACACTTGATGAGCGAGGGGAAGTCGTAGCCTTCGTAGATGTGGTAGAGGAGGTAGACGAAGGTGGCATCCACAGCTATTTTAAAGACCAGCGTGAGGACATAGGTCCACCAGAGTCCTCCGCGCTTCTTGCCAGTGTTCTGGTAGAGACGCCGGCAGTTCTCACCATACTTGAGTCGGTGTTTCTTTTCACGGTCCTCCCTGTATGCTACATGCATCACCACCAGTAGTGAGGGGCAGGTAACGAAGATGAGTTGCAAGGCCCAGAGGCGCACATGGGAGACTGGGAAGAAGTGGTCATAGCAGACGTTGTGGCACCCGGGCTGAGCAGTGTTGCATTTGAAGTCTTTCTGTTCATCTCCCCACACCTTCTCTGCTGCCACCACAAACACCATGACCCTGAAGAGAAAAACAATAGAAAGCCAAACTCTGCCGAAAGCTGTGGAGTACTTGTTCACTCCGCTGAGGAGGCCCTGGAGGAATGCCCAGTTCATGACGAAGTTTGTTCACAGCCTGTCTGCTCTTCCTGCTGACAGAAGACAGATGAAGCTCTTTTCAGCTGAAATATCACAGATGAACTTCAGATATCCACCAAACTGAAATAACAAGAAAATACAGTCATATCCCCGATAGAAAAAAAAACGGTGAGACAATAAAGTAACAAAGTGAGGTGGAGTCATTAACATATGAATCCGCGTGTTTACATCGCGTTTAAACAAAACTAAAGGAGTAAGAAAGTGCTAAATGAACACACAAGCGGCCATAGCGTACAATTAATCCTGTGAATTCTTCATAAAAACATTAACGTCTGCATTCATCGTCGTGTGGAGATACAATCCGAAAACTCTCACTGAAACCAGCCATTCACTTCCCAAAGACTGCGCTGAAGTCTTTCTGGTCATTCCGTGCGTAATTGCGCGTAGCCAAAAAAATAACCATGTCTTAAAGTTACAGAAACAAGTTTGCAATAGAGATTTACTTCTTTACATATCGATTGAAATACTTACAGTTTCAACGCCGTCGCTGCGGGTTCAGAACCGGATCGGAGGAACAGTCTTTGGATGAACCGACAAGCTCCACCGATGAGAATCTCAGAAGATTTCCCAACAGGACGGGAGTGGAGGGGGTGGAGTTGTTTGGCTTTCGTGTCTTCTCACCGCTCGACCTGCTCAGGTGTGGCTGCTCAACTCCACCTAATAGTTTTTCGACCAATCAGGTGTAGTAATAAGGTGACATTTAATGGCTAATTTTTTAAAATTTGGATCAGGTGTAGAAAGAAAATATGACTATAAAAATACTTAGGCACTTTGTAATGTTGAAATCATATCAATTATTTGCCTGAAAATCATTTTTACGCATAAAAATACAAGATGACAAATGTGATTGGGCTGTTATTGAAAGCATTGATGGATGTACACAACACCTGTGAAACTGGAAAAAAAGTTTGAACCCCCCTCCCTCCCAAGAAGAAAATAATCTCTGTGAATTCACTTTTATTCTATAACTTGAAAATAGTACGTCTGTAGTCTCAAGATCAATTTGACATTTAATTTCCTCAAAGAAACACATCAAGTTGCACTTTCTTCATAAAAAATGTGTTTATTGAAATATTTACATGACAAAAGATGCTGGTTCAAAGTACAAAAAACATGAATACAGTCTTTCTCTGAGACAAAGTCTGCCTGCACACACACATACAAACAGTCACATTTTCTTTCTTGTTCACTCATATTCTCCACAGTCTGAGATGATCACTTTCTGCTTCGGCTTGCCATCTTTTGATCCTTGAGCCTGCAAAAAGAAAACACATGGAAGAGATTAAGAAATTACTGGATGTGACAAAATGCAGCCAAGTTGTCTTGAAGTTCTAAATGCTTGATACAGTATAATAACATTTATGAACAGTAAGATGTCTTATATTTCTGCAACTTAGTTTAGGATTAATTTTCACTTGATTCCTAAAAATACACACTAAAATCCTCTTTGGAAAACAAACACTTTCTTAGTGCGAATGATGTCAGATTTTAAATATCACTAAATGAATCCTTTATTTTTTGTGTAATAGAAATACACGATTCTATAAAATAAGAAATCACATCACAGCTTTATCTTCTACCTCCATCGCTCTGAGCACATCCATTCCTTCCACCAGCTCTCCAAACACCACATGTCTGCCATCCAGCCAGTCTGTTTTGTCGGTGGTGATGAAAAACTGAGAGCCATTAGTGTTCGACCCAGAGTTGGCCATCGAGAGCTGCCCTGTGAGCATGGGAGACAACGTTTAGCCAGTAACCCACAGATCTGCTAGTAAACCCAACCCAGGAACATCATTCACAGAGCTTCTTACAAACCCCCTCACCTGGAGCGGTGTGTTTGAGGACAAAGTTTTCATCATCAAACTTGCGGCCATAGATGGACTTGCCGCCAGTGCCGTTGTGGTTGGTGAAGTCGCCTCCTTGGCACATAAACTGAGGGATGATGCGGTGGAAGCTGCTGCCCTTGTAGCCAAAGCCCTTTTCATGGGTGCACAAGCAGCGGAAGTTCTCTATTGAAAATATAATAAAAGGTAATGGGTTTTCTTTATATGTAAATAGTGGTATTTAATTAGAGATTTGGGCTGAATTCAGTCCATCCTATAGCAACGAAATCTTATGGAGGCACAGCATGTACACATTCAAACCTGCTGTCATGGGAACAATGTCAGCCCGGAGGAGGAAGCGCAGTCTCCCTGCAGGTTTATTGCCAATCTTGATGTCCATGTAGACCTGGGGATTTACTCTGCCCTTTTTAGCTGGAGGCTCAGCCTGAGAAAATAAAAAAATAAAAACCCTTGATTTAGTGTCTTTGAAACTGTTATCTGCCATTCCAGTGGTTTCTGTATCCGGAGGGTTTATTATTTGACAGGTCTTCAGGGGAGAGACATTAAATTCAAATTCAATTCAATAAACAGTGACCAGAAGATGTGAAAAGTATTTAGGTCAAAAGTGTATACATTTAGAACATTGTGGGTAGATTTGGTTTTAGAAAATGTTTTTTTAAGGATTATTTAAAGGGGACATATTATATTTGAGTCAAGGAAGTTTAAATAATTCTTATACGCCCCTAGAACATGTCTGTGAAGTTTCTTGGTGAAACTCCACTTTGATCATGTATTTTAGTCTCCCTCAAAAACGCTCTGTGACAGGTCTACCCGGTGCCTGTCACAGAGTGCCTTTTGCTTTAATGCTCCCCTCCGTTGCTCTGCACTGACATAAGGATGCCCTCGCTGTAATCAGGAAACCAGCACAACGCATGTAATCGAAAATGAGATGAATTTACTCTGCTATGAGGCTGGCAGCCTGTGTAACGAAATGTGTAGGTTTTTTACAACCCAAACTGAATTTTGGATGCAGTCAAGTCACGGCCAAACTTCTCTTGTAACGGAGAAATCCAAGAAGGCGGATCCTACATTTCCGACGCTGTGGGAGACCACATGGGATTGGTAATGAAGTGTCTGTCAGACCCTGTCAGACGCAGTCTGCTCTCCTGTTACGTCACAGTAAAGAAAAATCCAGAACAACTTGTTTTACCAAAGGTATTTCTCTTCAAGCAGCTCACTCAAAAATTAGATGGTTTTAAAATCTCACATTCAGTGAGCTTGGAGGTAAGAAAAATCCCAAACAGTACATATAAAAGAACTTTAACAAGTGGATGTGTCCCCTTTAACATTATTCTTGTTGGAAGAATATTACATTTTCTCAACTTTCATAATGAGGCATTGGAAGTGTCTAGGGGGTATGAAACAAGTTTGTTTCAATTGTTTCTTCAGCTTTTAAAAGTTGGTACAAGAACTACTAAAAAGAAGAAAATGTTGAACTTATAATCAGAATGGGCAGTGGCTCCGAGAAGATACAGAATTCATTATAGTCATGATAAACCAATTAATAGCAACAAAGAATAAAAAATCAACATGGGTTTAACTTGATGCAAATTAATCAACACAAGAAGATCTACAATGCAATTAAGTGTTCAAAACCATGAATACTGCTGAATACATTTTTGAAGAAATGTACTTTGAATTCCTTGTTGTTAGACAGGTCAAAGGTTAGAAATAAAGACATCTCACCTCCTGTGCTGCAGTGCTGGTTATTTCTCCAGCTGCAGTCTCCCCGTCAGCCTCCTCTGCCGTCTTTCCTGAGAACTTCTTCAGCCAGTCATCATCAGACCACACTGATGAAAAGGTAGATTTATAGTCAGGAACATGAATAAAAAGAGTCTAGGATAAGACAGGTGTGAGCAGGTTTTTAAATCACCTGGTCGAGAAGAACCTTCTTTGATTCTCATGGGCTTTGCGATGTTAACACGAACAGTTCGTCCAAAAAGTTCAGACTCATTCTAGTCATGGAAAAGAACAACATTAAATCAGGTCTCAGAAACAAGAATGAAATGTCCCTACCAAAACAGCAATGTCAGCCACTTACCATGTTATCAATAGCTGCTGCAGCATCCTGCAGAAGAAGATGCCACAAATATGTTATGTGTACAGATCTGACAATTACCACATGTGTTTACACTGAATACACCTCCAGTGTTCAACCTGAATGGTGCATCTTGTAAATCCTCAACACTACACATTATTTATTATTGTTTTAGACTGCTTTGTATAAGAAAATGCAGTTAACCTTCATTCTTCATTCATGCTGGTAAAGATAATTATAGAATGCTTCTTCCATATCAACTTAATCAGTTGAATCAGCATTTAATTGACTATGTTGATTCAGGTAAGTATTGTCATGTATGGATGCTTAACGTGTATATAAAGTTCCAGTCTCCTGTGTTTGACAGTGGGACAGACACATGTTTTTAATCATGTTGGCCTAAAGTCTGAAATGTATGTAACTCAGAGTTGGGACGCTAAATAGATCCTTTGTCTGTGCACAGTCTTTGTTGTCACTGGAAAATCATTGCTTTTAAAGGATGTACCCAAACATTTAACTGGTATCGATATGTATATATATATATATATATATACTGCTGGTCATATAAACAGTACTGTACATATTGCAATCCGAACATACCTCTGCCAGCTCAAATTCAATGAAGGCAAATCCTCTGTGCTTTTCTACAAATTGAACACAAGACACAAAGGGTTTAACATCTGGATTATCCGCAGTGCTGAGTGTAATCAGCTCTTCAGGTCACTCCTGATCTTACCTGTTTCATAGTCCAGAGGTATCTGGATGTCTGTGATGTCTCCAAACGGAATAAAAGCTGCATGTAACACCTTCTCATCCACCTCCTCTGCCAGACCACCTGAGCAAATAAACATTGCAATTATGCGTCTTTATTGTTTATATAATTAACGATACTTACGTAGATTCTGACATTAGAACAACAAACCATGTTTATATGATACGTGGTGCGATCAATTCACAGAAACCCCTCGGAGCTAGGAACTTTTTAAGTAATTTGTTATTCTATTTATATTGCTTAAAGTTCAGTAAGGCATAATACACTTTTAAAAAGTGTTGGGGAATCCGTAGAAAGCTTTTAGTCAACGCAGTTTGGACTGTTGCTGTTTAAAGCGGGTTCCTACATGTTTTGCCGGCTAATCCTCACGGTATTATCTTTTTCATAGAAGTTACAAGCACTGTATTCGTGTTTGGATGCGTCTGCTTTCATGGCTTTAAAATAATCTACTAAACACTTTCGGTAGATATCCATACACATTGTCAGTTTCACATATTTTGGGGGGAAATAATAATAACTCACCGACATACAGCACTCGTTTGCTAGCCGCCATATTGGATTTAACCCTTCAACTTTGACCCCGGCGGCTCGTCATTCGTGAAGAGAAACTAAAGCCCGCCTCTCTGGTTCAGCTCACTTGAGCGCCACCTGTCGGTGGAATATTAATCTGCTTTTTAATATTTGGTGTACTGTCACCTTCAGCAAACTGATTAGTTTCTAGCATTTTTGTCCACTTCCAGATATTACAGTATTACTACACCCGTTTTCTCAAAACACACACAAAAAATATGAAGTTTTAAAACTTTCAATGCAACCACTGTGAATTTCTGTGGCCCAAGGCTAGTTACTTTTTTGGGTTTTTTTGTTTTTTTTTTCTCCAAAATGAGTTTGGATTGGTGTTTGCACAGGATTAACATGCAGTGAAATTGAGTTTAACCATTATTAATATTATTGCGTAAGCATGAGCTTTTCCGACTGCAACTTGTCAAGATGTCTGCTGGCTGCCTGTCACATTTTCATGACTTACTGAGGCATTTTAATGTCATTGGTAACATGTAAGCTTTACCTGCTATGCAAAAGTTATTTAAAATATTTCACCTTTTATTCATACCTTTGAGCACCCCCTCCCTGAAAGGGATATAATGATATCAGTAAATTGTTCTTCAATTGTACTTCAATTATTTGTGTTTTCCCTTTGTTTGGCCCTTTATCTGTACTCATCATAAGAATAGACTTCAGGAAATTGCCAAGAATTCCACTCCAATGTTTCATTTCTACCTTTGTCTTCTGCCAGTGAACTTGATAACGTTAATATTTTCACCTCCAACTGACCCCTTGTACTTTAAGCTGGCTGTCTGATAAATTGTTCCAGTAAAGTAAATCACATTTCTGCAGCAGATTACATAATATTTGTTCTAGTCTATGACACTTTTTATTGAATGTATTTCCAGTGAAGAACAACAGAACATTGGAGTTTGTAACTTCAACTTAAAAAAAGAGTTTCATCAAAAATGTAGATAACAAGGATTTTTAAAACATCATTTATTTACACAATTAGATGTAGGCTAATTAGCAGTTTTGCATCTTTTTTGAACTTAATGTCAAAACAAGCATAAAACCCCCCCCCCAAAAAACCCACTATGAAACCCCTCACAAGAAACCCTCACCGCAGTCTTTTAGGGCTTAGGGGCAATATCCCTAATGGATAATTTGGTACAGGAAAAAAATATTTCCCATGTCTTATTGTTTTTAGTGAAATAACATTTTTAAAAGGGAACCTAAGTGTGTTCTGGTCCCTTCCTGCTTGTATCAATAAACTATCCAAGGAATGAACACTCTTTAAAACCTTGAAAAATGCACTACTGTACACTAAGTGTGTCAGATACACCCTTGAACTAGAAAAAAATAGGTTATGTGTAACAATTAAAATAATGAAAGACTGGTACCCTTGATATATCATCCCTTTATTGAGAATACCACACACCCATGACAACATGATAGTTGGAGTCCATCATTTCAAATCAAACATAAAGCTTTCAGGCAAAGATAAAACTCATAGCTCAACATCCTTTCAGAAAAAGGTTCCTCTCCTTTGCTACAAAATAAAGGGCCTTCCTTCAATATTTATTTGCATTATTGCTTTTTGTATGCAGTTTAAAAGTATTACAGAACTAGAAAATTATGCAATGTAATAATTTTGAAAATGTTCAAGTATATTTTTAAATTACATTTTCGATTTTTTTTTCCTAGATTTTTATTTTTGGATGTTTGTTCAGGGGACTCTGGTGTTTGGAGTCAGTGTAGCGTGTCTTTCCCCATCTCTCCTTTGTTTTCTGTGCCCTAAAACAACACAATAAGTTTTCATTAGTACCACAAAATTATATCAGACTAAATTGACAAGTATGAAAGGCTTGGCTGGTTAGATATCATCCTACCAACCAGGTTATTATAGCACGCAGTCTTCAGGATGTAGCAGCAGCAGCAGCAGGAGGAGCCATGCTGCCCACTTTCTGTGTGGCATCTTTCTTTGCCTGGTGGGCCTGAAGCACTGCAACAGCTTCCTCAACCTGTACAAACAAAACATCCAATGTGAGAAGGGACACAGGGGGGTATATAAGGATTATAGATATTTGAGTGTCCCAGTATGGCAAAGGCTTAGTACCTTTGAACGCAAAGATTCATGAGACTCCAGCATGTGTAACAATTCAGAGTTGTCAATCTCCAGCAGCATGCCAGTGATCTTTCCTGCCAGATTGGCATGCATGGCCTGAATCAACGGGAACAGACGCTCACCTAAATAAAAAAGAATACAAACGTAAGTGAGAGCATAGACATCAGCCTAATGAAAACATAAATGCATTGAAGTTGTAATGCAGTACTGAAGTGTGAGTCTTACCCAGCATCTGTTTCTGCTCCTGAGGGGGTGCAGCAGCCAGCATGGAGGCTGTGAGGGGCTCCTGGCCCTGAACATGCACAGCTGGCTGAGCCTGGGAGGGACGGATAAAAGGCATCAGTGAGGAAAAGTATTTATGGAATGGAGTTATTAATATGACAGGATAATGACGTGATAATGATACCTGTTGCAAGGCAATAGGCTGCACCACTTGGGGGTTGGGGTTACGTACACCAGTGGCGTATTTGTAAGGGGGAATGGCCCGGGGGCCAGGGACTCCCATTGACGGGCGAGGAGCCATGGCCTGGCCAGTAGCTAGCAGTGATAGAAAAAATGTAGCAGAGTTAATACGGTGTCTTACTAACCTAATTTTGACACAGTGTAGAAAAAAAATCTCACTATAACATCGTCAACTGCCATGTCAGAGTCAGTGAGTCGATGATGTTCATTTTTACTGGTGAACACACCTCGTGGGCCCTGAGTGCCGCCGCTAGGACTCATGTGTCTCAGGTTGGCACGGGGTCCTGGCTGACGCAGCGAGCTGGGTATTCCTTGGAAACCACCTGGAGAGATCAAATTTAGATAAAGATAAAATTTTGTTAATTTCAGAAGATTTATAAGAGTTATGTGTATTATATTGTGGACAGATTGCAACATGTACATATGCATCAGGAGCCATATGCTCACCTTGACCTCTGCCGCCTTGCTGCTGCCATCTGGGATTGGGTCGCATTTGGGCCAGCTGATTAGGTGCATAGTACGTTGTTCTATTCTGGGCCTAATTAGGAGAAGAAAATAAAATGTATCATCTCATAGAAAAAGAAATTATACTGAACCTGCTAATATGACCGACTTTATTTTATTTTTATTGCCATTTTCATTTGAATAAATTAGAAGCTGTACTATTTTATTCAAAGAGAAGAGTTTTTTAAATAATACATAATATTAAAATTAGTATGTTAACAATGTATTTAAGTAACAGATTTTCTGGTCACTCTGAGGCATTGAAAACAACATCTAAGCAGAGTAAAGTGTTATTAAACTGAAAAACCATGCAATATCAACATTAATTTTTCCTGTCCGCCTAAAGAATGTAAACCCTATATTCTTTCTACTGTTGCTCTGATTTTGGCCTCCATCAATACTTGTAGGAAATATGTGACTCTTTAGCTGCTAAATGCTCCAGAATGTTTACAGTCTGCATTTTGATTTTTGGTTGGTAGTAAGGAAGCTTTTTCACTTCACACATGAAAACATTAAACGTCATTAAAATAAATTAATGAAGTAACATGCTAAAAACCTACATCGAGCTAAAGGGAACCACAGAATCTTGTTATAAACATCTGTGGATTTGTCACTACACTGGCCTCTTATGTATTATACATAGTCATGCAATCAAATTTCAATATAAAATACTGATTAAATGAATTTAGACTTTGATTCTCACACCTGTGGCACAGCTGGCATGAAGTACCCACTGGTGGGCTGGAACTGATTAATGATGGCATTAGCCGGCATGGCCCTCATGCCAGCTATACGCTGCATGTACTGGTTGGTGAGGTGGGCTTTGCGCTCCTCTTTGCGTTGAGCGAGAGCCACGTAGAGGGGTTTGGAGCCAACGATACGTCCGTTCATCTCAGTCACAGCCTTTGTGGCTTCTTCAGGGGAGGAAAAGCAGACGAAGCCAAAGCCCTTGGAACGTCCTTCCTCTAGCATCACCTACAACATAGATAAATGATCTAACTGACGACACATACAGGTATTGTTGCCATGTTCACAGTGTAACAATGACTCTTATTTAATCACTATACTAAGCCATCAACCTGATTTCTCTCACCTTAGCACTTGTAATCGATCCAAATGGAGAGAACTCCTTACGCAGTTTCTCATCATCTATGGTGTCATCCAGGTTCTTAATGTAAAGGTTAACTCCCTGAAACACAAACCTATTTTAAATCACAAATAACAGCTTCTCTTATGTAACAAATCAAAATTTATGATTGCTTGGATACAGACAATCTATTCTCTGCAAACCTGATAACGACTGATCCGTTCTTGTTTCAGCAGCTCAAACTTCCTTTTCAGCTCTGCCTGACGCTCCATCTTCTTCTGAGCTCTGCCCACAAACACAGTCTTTCCATTGAGCTCTGTGCCGTTCATGTCCTCCACAGCCTTTGGATTGAGCCGCATTAATTAGAGAACAGTTCTGACAGATAATGACACACTTAGCACATTTCCCTAAGTCCACATTACCTTGTTGGCGTCCTCATGTTTCTCATAACTAACAAATCCAAAGCCTCTGGATTTGCCAGTGGGGTCTGTCATCACCTTCACACTCAGTGTTTTACCTGCAAAGGTCAAAGAGGTGAATGTAAGACTTTACAACAGCAGGATTTGGAGTTATACACCTGAACCTCGTCTAAATTTACCATATTTGTCAAAAAGCTCCTTCAGCCGCTCGTCGTCCATATCATCCCCAAAGTTCTTGATGTAGACATTGGTAAACTCCTTGGCTTTGGCACCAAGCTCAGCCTCACGTTCCTTGCGAGATTTGAAACGACCCACAAACCTGAAGACAGAGGGAGAGCAGCAAAACAGACTCTCGTAAAACAGTCTTGACAAAGCTGAGAAAGCAAACCCGGCTCCATCTCTTTTGACTTCCATTTTCCGATCTATAAACACTGGTTATCCTGGGTTTCCAGGTAACGAATAGTTGACCACACAAGCACAAAAAACACAAACAACATCCACAAGACAGATTCACAGCTACATTTCACCATGTGACTCATCATTCCTGGAGTAAACAATGAAAAAAACCCAAAAAAACAACAACGTTGATCTGCTGTTAATATCACCAGAAGCAGGCAGGTATGTTGGCATGCTAGACAACACAGTGACAACCATCTTAATTCTTGGTCCAAAACTTGATGAGGAGGTGGATGGAGAAGGGATGGAGGAACAGAGTCTCACAGTACAAAGGAAAGCTGAGGAGGACCAAATGATCTTATATACCTTGCTATGATGACCTCTCCCCTTCCGCCATCCAGTATTGCATTCCTGCATTCGATCCATCACTAAAAACACACAAGCGTGGTCATACACACACACACATACAAACACTCTAAGATGGGTGACCAGCAAGTAGAAAAATGAGGCAACAGAAAATGCGTCTGGTAGGAAAGAAAAGTCAGAGGTTTTAGTTTGTTATCTCTTAGTTTAGAGGTTATCTTCAGACTGGCAGTAGTGAGAGATGAGCGTATTAGTTTTATTATTCACACACCAAACTCACCAACTGAAAAAAGACACAAGAAGTCAGTTCACTCAACCCAAATGTAGAACAGACAAGTCAGGGGTATGCATTAGACATAACATGTATCATCATTTGATGCACATAAGCTGGTACCAATATACACTGCACCTTCTACAGCTGCACTTTCAGTATCACGATAACTTTCAAATAGTGTCAAGGTCAAAATATATTTCAGGTAAGTCCTTACAAAAACAGTTTTACAAAAACACTAACAGCAACAACATCCCATTGTCCCCACAGTTCTAATATGATCAGACACTCACACCTTGCGGTCATTAAGGAGCATGCCGTTCATCTTCTCAATGGCACGATCAGCTGCATCCTGGGTCTCAAAATGGACAAAGGCGTAGCCCTTAGAGCCATTTTCATCACACACCACCTACAGGAGAGGAAGCTGCATGGATAAATATGCCTATGCATGTATAATCAAAAATATTATATTGTGAACTTCAAAGCAACAGTTTGACATTTTGGAATAATCTGTTTCCTTCTCAAGAGTAAGATCATTTCTACCATGTTCATATCTGCCTGCTAAATATGAAGCTGGTTTGTTTAGCTTAGCATAAATAGTTAGCTTGACTCTATCCCAATTTAAATGTTATATTGCTTTTATTCATTCCTTACAAAAAAGTGTAAAAGTGTAAGTGTTTGATCAACTCTTCTTGAAAAAAACAAACAAACAAATTACCACTTTTACTCTTAAATGCTGTTTTCACTTTGATTGTCATATTAGCTTGGATTAAACAATGAAAATGCTAGACATTTAAGCAAATCCAGTTGTCTGCTGTAGCTTTTTACACTGAGCAGAAAGTGTTATTATTCTTCTTTCGTTCTTTCTCAAATTATATAGTCTCCTGTTTTATATTTATTACATATTAATACAATATGTGGCTTTTAAACAGCAAGTTGCAAAGTGATTAGCTTCCTGTTTGGTACGATGGGGCAGATGGTGCATTTTATGTGGGGAAGTAACAACTGTACCTTGCAGGAGAGGATGTTGCCGAAGGCAGAGAAGGTGTCATACAGGGCTTTGTTGTCAATGGACTTGTCAAGGTTCTTGATAAACACGTTGCCCACACCCGACTTCCTGAGGGAGGGGTCTCTTTGCGACCACATGATTCTGATTGGCTTCCCTTTCACCACGTCAAAGTTCATGGTGTCCAGAGCTCTCTCAGCTGAAGGGAGGAGGGACAGAGAGGTGAAGGGAAAGGTCACAGCTGGCTGTTTACATGAAACCATAAGTCTGAAAACACCACACGTCACAAGTATATATCAAGCTTTTCATGTATTTTTTCTATTCTGACAGCAGCACAATGACAATTGAAATGCAGCCATTGCATCATAATAACAGAGAAACAGCATTAAACTACTGAATTAAAACAGTTTGTTTAGTGCAGAGTGCGCTACAACTGAGAATCTGTGTTGCCTGGCCATTAAGGAGACACGTGTAATAAGGTTAAGATACTGCAGCAGACCATGTGGCTGATGAACGGTCTACGAGCAGCTGGGACGAGTGTGTGGACAGCTGCAGTGATCAAGCTGGGAGCACATGTCTCCCTCCTCAGACTAACCACATGCTGCTGGGCCACGTCCCGCTTAGTTGCAGTAGCAGCACAGCAGGCCCTCACATAAATGTTATTAGAATATAGGCGTTAAATTATAGAGACACAGACTAACATGTTTGCATGTGCTGAAATAATTCTGTGCTCTGTAGGTGCTGTTATATCAGTTGCTACCATTTTTCTCTCCCCCTAGTGCTTTACCTCTCACCTCAATGTGGGAACACGTGCCAAACATCCTTTTGTTCGGTCACTCCACAGTAACCCACACACACACATACATACACAGGCCAGGCTTTCCAGCTAAAAGTGTCTGGTAAACAAAACGGAGCTGCCTTGCGTCTGCTGGCATCAGCAGTTTGGCTCGCAATTGTACTTCACCACCCGTGTGCTCAGAGAAGGTGTGTGATGGCTGTCAAATATGTGGACCGCTGGAAGGTTCAGAGAGGAAATCTTCATTTAAAAAAAGTAATCTCTGTAACGCATGGTTCTCATCGATATGCAAATGATGTCATTAGGATGATACACAGTGAAGCAGCCAATGTTGGAAAATGTTATCAAGTCTTAAAAATTACCTTGTATTGTTAATCATTTGTCATTTAAGTATTACGGAGCAGGCAATTTTTGGGCTGCTCAGAGGGAAGTTCTATATTTAGAGAGGGGTCCTGAGAGGTATGTGCTGGCATGGAGTGTGAGTAGAGCATTCTCTGCCATTGATGGGGAAGAGACACATTCAACAAGAATGCTCAGATGAGTAACACCAGGTCTCGTGAGTGTTTACACATACAACTGCGATGTGAAGAAATCCAACACAGATCGCAAACAACCTCAACCACTCACAATTCCTCCTTGTATTACTCACACAGTGAACGTTTGGCCCACACACGTGTCAGGAGTCTATTCAAACACCCAACAGCTACCATCCCCCCAAAAATCTACACCTCCAATAACAAATGGTGTCTTCTCACATTTGTAAGTGAGTGATACTACCTTCCTGGAAGCAATCCAGTTGTAACCTATCATTACGTTGCCTTTTGGTAACCGACTCGAGCACAGATAAGTCGTAACAGGTGTTTTTCTTTTGATACCACAGGAAAAAAGTTCACACAATGTAAACAGTGTCAGCAGGCCTCCAAAGACGACCACAACACCTGCCACCTTAACTCAGTGCTTTCATATCATTGACAGTAAATGGGGATATCTTGTAACAACATGTGTTGATACATTTGTAGTTGTAGATTTTCACTTTTTTGGGGCATCACAAAAGATGGACAGTGAACAAGGAGCTGAAGTGGTAGGGATAATAAAGATAAAGCAACAATAGATTCAGCTAATCCCGGACAAGTGAAGCTGGGATTATCGAAGTCTTTGATAACAGGAATTTACCAAACTTTACACCTAAGTGCCATGTAGAGCAGGCACTGCAGGGGGTTCAGCTCTGTTTGACTTTTTTTTCTTGCTTTCAGTGAATATAGCAGCAGAAGGCAATTAGTTTCACTCACTGGTCCCTCAAATAGGAGCAGAAATGGGTTATTTTGGGGGGTTAAATAAAGTAGATCCAGTCCTTCAACTGATGGGCATTAAATGATTTAAGGGCAATTCAAACTCTGCATGTGCTGAAGGCTTTAACTGTAGCAGAGAGATATTGCCAACAAGAACTGGGACATGCTTATATAGGTCAAATGCTACAACCAGTCTGAAGAACTGCCATAAGCTGTCCTATAATTACTCCATCAAGCACAATTCTGTGTATTCTTTAATGTTTGCAGTTTACAGACTGACATTAAAAACATATGATGACATTGGCAACATTTGCAGGATGCACATTTTTCTGACTCCTGCAAGTCAACATGCTGCACAGTGATCACTCACCACCACACGTCTTATTTCTTACCGTCAGCGGGTTGGGAGAAGTTCACATAAGCGTATCCGAGGGAGCGCCGGGTGATCATGTCTCTGCAGACCCGAATGGAGAGCACCGGTCCGGCGGGGCTGAATTTCTCATACAGCATAGCCTCCGTGATGTCGGGGTGCAGGTCGCCAACGTAGAGAGAAGCCATCGGATAACTCCCAGTCGCTGTGTTCATATCTCGGAGTTCACAGAATAAATAAACGCAAAGCTTCCCTCAAAAAATAGCAGAAAAATACCGATATGAGGTGTAATCCGGGTCCAACTGCGCTTCACTTCTCGCCTAATAAAGACACGCACTATGGACAGCTGGCTGTGTGCTCCAGCTTGTTGAGAAAATCTCAAACCTGAAAAAAATAATCACGCTAAAAAAGACCGATGTCTTCTGAAGTATTTCTTCCTTTAAAGACGCCAACTTCGGGTTAAGCCCGAGGCCTCCTTTTTTTGTATTTTTTTGTTTAAATTAATGTTTTACTATTTTTTTATGCGTTTGTATTTCTTTAAGTATTGCTGTACTTGTTTTTATGAAGATTTTGTAGATTTTATATTTTTTATATTATTTTTAAGTTTTTCAATAACTGTGAGTTAGACACTCACGGTTGTTTTGTGGCCGGGGAAAGAGACTGCGGGAGGGAAAGCGTGGGCACTTTATAGGAGAGTGGCGTTGCGGAGGAAATCGTGGCTCGGGTCAACCTTGGGATAGAAAAAAAACACAGCGAGCATGCGGTGTAAAAGGGAGAGAGCACACAGTCACTGTCCCAACTACAGAGCCCAGCTCCCCACAGCGACATCTGGGTGGGAATACAAAAGGCTGTCACTGTAGTGAATGTGGAGAAGTTTTCTAGGCTTGAAAATGTGATTCACTGATGAGATAATTTCAAAGTGTATTTAACAAAGATCATGTTTGTGCCTACAGTGGTTGAACAAATGGATTTTTTGTTTATCAGAAGAGAGGGCAATACTCAGACTGTATATAAATATTTATACGTCTATGGTAATACTCAAAGAATTTACTATTGGGTAAGATCAGAGAGGATCCTGTGCAAAAAGTCCTCTTATGGCTAAATGTTTTCACCACAGGCTGTATATAGAAGCTGGTGTGACATCACCCATTAGTTTGTGGACTTGCATTCAAATACCAAACTTGAAGTTTGGCATTTGAACAACTCCATGTTGAGCTTTTGGAAGTGTGAGGAGATGGGTCTGACCCTTGAACCCAAGGATTAACTAGTGTGTATGGGACTGGAGTTCAGGTGTGGTCTCACTGAGAAACAAAACTGAGTATTTAATTGAGTTTAACTGATCAGTCAAGTGGAGACAGTTTAGATTAGTGGCCAGTAGTATTGCACTTTTACAATGGCCTCATTTGAGAAATGGTTGCTTCACCATTTCTACACACTTTTTCAGACAAATGCTGTAGAGAACCTCTAGGAGGCAGTAAGACCCTGCTACATCTGAGCCAGGGAAGGAGGAAGCAGTAGGTACAAACTGAACAGTTTGCTGTCAGTAAAATTGATATTTTGTCTCCCAGACAAGACAAGCCTGAGTCAGGTAGGGCTTGTCACAGTTTGATGGATTGCTGAAGAGCTACACATAGGATACAGAGACGAGGAAGAATTATTGCTCAAGTTTATTCAAATAAAGTATGATAAAACAGACTCAAAGTTGCAATTACTCCGTTTGCTCCATCCTCCTAAGGAGAAGAGAATAAAGTTAGTTCACATGTGGTTGTGTGTTTTGACATTGGCAAACAAGTGGGAAGGGAAAGTACCTCAACAAATGCAGGAAAGTTGAACGCAGCCCCTTCAGTCTGGGCTCCCGTTTTCTTTTAATCTCATCTTGGCCATATCTTCCAGTTACACCATTTCCCTCTTGTTGCTTTACTTCTTCATAACTCAGCTTCTGTGACCCATCTGTGCCTTTGTAAAACTCAACTTTTGAACGAATTATTGGTTGGATATCAGATTCCTTTTCCGGTATCACAGCTTCATCCATCTGCATTGTTGCAAACTCATCTCTCATGCGCTTGCATTCATTCTGGTCATGTCGATTCATTTCAGGTGGCAGCCATTTTTTCTTTTGAGACTCCTCTTCAATGGATGTCGTGTCCAGCTCTGGCAAGTTTGGGCCATCAACCAGCATAAGATAATTTACACTAAACTCAGTGGGCAGAGCGATGTCACCTTGTGTTGCTTCTGGTCCAAACTTCGCTGATCTTGCAAACCTGTTTCTTTGGAAATCTTCTGCTATGATTGCATTGTCTGGCTGTGGAAGAACTGGCCATCCAGAAACCATCGTCAACAGGTTCAGATCCCACAGGGGAGCATCAGTGGTATGGTCACTTTCAATATTGTTTGTCCGCAGATAAAATTCTTGATCTGTGACTGAAGGATAAAGCTCAGGAACATGGTTTGACACACCGTTGTTTAGCGGCACCTGAACTGTCAAACTGTCTTCAGATTGAGAAACAGTGTTGTGCTCAGCATCCTGCACCTGTCCAAGTAGCGTCAGCCTGGCAGTTGGGTTTTCTGCATCCTGTGGGTGAATCAAGAATGCTGTTTGAGCAACTGTTAAGCAGGATCAGGAACATGGGCTGTCCCAAGTTAGAACCAAGATTGCTGCTGAGGTTTCTTGTAGTTCAGAGACAGGAAGTGCAAGACTTACCACACTGTCATGGTCCTCAATGACTAAGAGACCAGTACTGACCGTAGCTTTGGAATCTGAAGTGACATGTTTGTAGTGAGTCGCCATTTGAGACCCAAGAGTAATTTTTGGTTGCACATGGACAAAACGGACTTACCATCAGGAAGACTCTTGACTGATGGGCCGTCACACTTTGAGCTACAGCAGTCACACACTTCTATAGCACCACTTAGTTCTTCCCATCTGAAAAGGACACCGTTATATTTACAGAGAAAAAAAAACAAAAAAACACAAGTTCTATGTATGTATACAAATACCTTGATTTGATCTTATTGTAGTTGCAGGATTTAGAGCCAGAGGTGATGCCCTGGTCTGTGATGAACACATTACAGTGGATATACAGCTTCAGGAGAGACGAGGTTTCACAAGGTCACCCAGTTGCATGGCAGGAGCCAGAAGCAAAATGAAACCAGTTTAATGAACACCTTACCTTAGAAATGAGATGCGATGTGTTCACAACAAAATTAACCACATCTTTCATGTTGGAGGCTGTAAATTGTGCAACGCCATGGGGAGCACAGCTGGAAGACAGGAACAGCATGTCAGGCAGTTAGAAAATAAATAAATAAAAACCCTACAAACCAAAATAGTGGAGATAATACCTGAATGCTTACCCTTTATTCATTATTATTGAGTGTTTGGGTCTAGACTGATGTTCAGGAGATGCGGTAACAGAGCAGGACTGAATGAAAAGCTGCTGATTTGACCCAATTCTGGCTGAAACCTGGAGGTTGATGATCTGGCCTCTTTTATAGACCTCTGACTCTGCCACGTTGGTCCAGGAGTCTACACAGAACATTGGTGTTTAATAATGAAACCATCAAGCCAGACAGAATCTTTGATTCTAGGGATCACTTACGGTCCATCACTTTGATGTTAAAGGGTTTGTCATTTGAAGGTGGCGTCAAGACAGGGAACTCTGGATTATCATAGAACCTAGAAAATACATGTATTGGCTTTTAGCAGGGTTTGAGCAGCAGCTTCAGATGTTGTGGTGAAACAGGTAACACACCTAGCTGGTGTGCAGAAGATGGGTATTGTGGAGGGAATTTGCCACCAGGTGGGAAGAGTCTTTTTGAAATCCAAGTGGAGAGAGTTTGTTAACCTCTCCACTCCATCCTGCATCTGCAAGACACAGTTTCAGAAAGTCTTTCTAGAGAAAATGTAGAAATAAAGTAGCCAGTAACAAGTTTGGTCTACTCACCTCATGTGAATTTCCACACTGATCAAAACTATAAGTGAAGACATATTGGTTTGGTAGTTCTCCATTTCTATAACAGCCATCACCCAACTGTATCTCCTCTGCATTTAATATGAGACCATTGGTTCTCTTGTCAACCACCACAGAGAGCGTAGAGTCATCACAGAACACCTGCACCCTGGGATCAATCCGAATGAGAGGGAAATCAGGAAACATGGGATAGTCAGGGGTCCACGGTCGCCAGGAGCTGAAGATCATGTCGAATGGAGTAAAATCTAAATGTCTTTCAAATGGAAGAGGCATGAAGTTTCCAAAAAATCCTTCAAAATCCTGGGGAAATGTGGCATCCTGGTATTTTCTTATCGAGTGAGCAGCTATAAAATGTCCAAGAAAAGCGCAAAGAAATATCTGTATTGGTCCCATTGTGAGGACCAAACTGGGATTATCAACTCTGATCACTCTGCTGCTGCAACTGTGTCATTAATAAGGTGTGGTGATGACAGCGACAGGTGTTGGCCATCAAGCTAATGAGGTTGACAAGCAGTTCATTAGTTTTAAAATGGGAGTCTGAAATCTTTCCATTCTTAATATCAGTGCAGTCAGCAATAATTTTGGGTCAAGGTTTTGTAACTTGGCATTCAATAGATTCAAATAAGTGAAATAAAATGACAAGAAAATAATATTAAAGGTAATGTTTATGCAAAATAAAGATGGTGAGAGTAAAGTGTACAAAAAACAGCAACCATATCCTTCAAATTTCTGAGCACATATGGGCAGTCATTAGAAAAAAAAAGTCAATAGGAAAAATCTTTAGGAGTACAGGTAAGAGGAGAGCCCATATGAGGCTCACATACATAAATCACCATGATGGACTTTATTATCAGTGATTTGGATGACTAACTGTAGAAGTGTAACACAAGAACTTTTTATATACTTTTGGAAAACAAGGTGCAAAGTCCTAATTAAAAGGACATTTACTGTAGGTTCTGAGTGATTCCCTGCAGTAGCAGACTCTTTCTGATTGGAGGTGAAAAACATGATAAAAATTTGAAATCATGTGAGTCCCATTTGATTAGGAAATTGCTTTGGTGTATTTAAAAAAAAATGTCCCAAGTCTCAAAAATGCCAACGGTTATGTGCAAAAAAAAGTACAATAACAGTGATGGCCACTAGAAAATCTCAGTTGATGACATTTTTCACAATTCCTTCTATATCATTAGCTAAAGTCAAGTCATCTTATGAGGCAATCTGAAAAAAGAAGGTATTAGGCTTGTAAAAGTGTAACAATTAGGGGCATGGTTCGCTTAACCCATGATCATGGGTTACCAGACCTGTCATTTAAGCGAACCATGCCCCTAATTGTTACACTTTTACAAGTGTATTGGACACCACTGCCTTAGACAGTGTCCCTGGGTTCAAGGGTCAGACCTGCCTCCTCAGTCCTCTCTTCATGCCAAACTATTATCACCTCTGACTCCAAACAACAAATATGCCATAAAGAGGTACCTTCATCCTTTTATTATATACAGTCTATGGGTGTAACCTTTATGTTTTTTTTCTTTTCAATAACTAATGTCTTTTTTGACATTTTTGTCTTTTTATCCTTAATCTGTATTTTAAAGAGTGGTGTGAAGTTGCAATATGTACCAGACATTTTTCCTTCTAGTTATGTGGTGACGTCACTCAGGTATTGGGGGCGGAGCTTCCGCGCAGATTGTAGCCATAGACGATGCGCCTGTCTGTCCTCAGGTGAGCAGTGGTGCAGGAAGACGTCAACTCACCACAAGCGGACGGTCAAAACGCTGTCAAATATGACTTTAGTACAACTTTCGCAGTGATATGATTTGAGGGGACATACAATCCAGCATGGTAAACTTAGGTAAGTTAACTTTTGTGTTTGTTTCTCTAAATTGCGCATGGGTATGTTGCGCGCTGAAGTTTTTAGGCGTGGTCTGTGCTGTTGTAAACTGAGCTCTGTGAAAAAAAACATCGCTGACCTGTATTGTTTTCACTGTGAGTAACTTATTATAACGTCTTAACTATATCAGTGGAGACTTGTCCAACTAACTGTAAATCTATATTTAGTGTCTCCCCTGTATAAAAGTACAGCTGCTGTTGATTATGGGTTGGTAATTGGTTGGCTTTACAGCCATACTATACAATATGGCACCTGTGCAATCCTAATCCCAGAACACAGTAAAAGTATAAGACATCACAAATACACATTGTCACATTGTCACATACATTCTTATAGCCTATTAGTATCACTACATTAAACTGCATTAATAAGATAAGATAAGAAAAGAAAAGAAGAAACTTTATTAATCTCGAAGGAAATACTTGTGCTCCAGTGGACATTACAGACATCAACTCCTGGCATGTAAAATCTTTAAAGATTAAAACTATAGAAATTTACAATATAACAAAATATACATGCAGAAAAGTGTGCAGTGCAGAGTGCTAACAAAGTGAGTGTCTATATTTAAATCCAAATGTAGTTAGAAAAATGTGTATTTGGAAATTCCAATGGTTTTCTATCCAAAACAGCAGGTAGAACTGCCACCATAGAGTCACTGTAAGTATTTCTATTTGAGGATACAGAAAACAACACAATGAGACAATGCAAACATCCTTTCCAGTTTCAATTTTTTTGAACATTCATTTACACATCATCTATTTTATATAATACAGAAAGCATAATTACCTTTTACAGTATTGACAGTGTTGACAGGTAACAGGCCTAATATTTACTTTATCCACTTTATTACTGTAACCGGCAAACAAATTAAGTTCAAAATATGATAAAATGTGTGTTTATGCTATATATTACAAATGTTACATTATTTGACCAATTTTAAGGAATGCGTTGTTTCACCATGAATCTAGCCTTGGACCAACATCATCCTGATTTTTTGGATTACAGGCCTTTCAACAGTATTGTAAAGTTGTAAATAACTCTTGCAGGAGACTTGATCTGGATTAAAACCAAGGTTGGATTATGTGACCTAATCTGATTTCAGAGTTCTTTTTTACTTTTGAAATGCTGAGGTTTTATCCAAACTGAACTTGACCCTAATTTTCTTTATAGGTTCTGTACACTCCAGAGACAGTGTGCGATAATATGTACTTGAATGGAAACAAATATGAGACTACCAATATTATGACCAAAAACATTGCAAATAGTTCCACAGCACCCACCTGTAAGAATAACTGACAGACCAGGATCAGGTCTCTACCTGCCCCCTCAGGCCAGTTAGACGGGGTGGTTAATGTTTGAACACCCCTCCCAAAGCTTTGTCTTGTTGGGCTCAGAATTGGCTTATGTGACTTTTATAGGTGGATGCTTCACCTTTACCGCTCAGACTAGAACTGTAACCGAAGCTGCAGAATTTTGCTGCATGCAGTGGATGAGATCTTCAGCGATCACTGCAGGGGTCGGTTGATAATTGTGGTAACTGCCTTGCTCTCAATAGTTGTCGTATTGAGCTAACCACTGCTCTGGTTCTCTCTGCTTTACTGAAACCACAACACTGCAGTGAACTCACACAAGTTCTCAGTGTCACAGCTCGTTCTACATTTCAAACTGTGTACATACTGATCTTGTATAGTGTGTTAGGGCCTGTTAGCAACACATACTGGTGTACACACTGCTGGTATTTACATGCTATATTTTGGAATTAGATTATGTAAATACCATGCTGACAGTTGCACACACAATGTAATGATAGCTTAGTTGTTTATTTTTTAGGATTGTAAGGTCAAAGTAATTATCATATTTCGGCTTCCTTTAGGAGTATGTTGCGCCAACCTCAAGGACAACAAAGTCCTGATGAAGATGGGGCTGGGGCTGGTGCTGGTGGGCCATGTCAACTTTCTTCTTGGAGCACTGGTGCATGGCGCTGTGCTCAGACACATCAGTGTGCACGCTCAGGCCCGGACGATGGTGTATGCCATCTCTAATGTCATTGCTATTGTGGCTGGCCTGATGGTAAGTCTAAAGTATAGTGGAGTATGAATGCATGAAGGGATTACACAGCAAGATAGTGGTTTAAAATAGATATGTACTGTAAATCAAAGTTAAAATCTATTATTACTTTGCTGCTGGAAATCTAATATTTGATGATAATGTGTTGTGTATGTAAATCCTGAAACTTATTTCATCAGTCTGTGATGCCTGATCTGTTCTTCCTGAACATTTTTTGTCTTTTCAGGGAATGATTTCTGGGATAACGGCCATTGTCCTGTCCAAAAACAAGAAAAACAGGATCCTGGTAAATACTGCTCCTCTCTTTGGTGCAGCTCCTCCACTCAGCATCTGTCATTTGCTGGCTCCTGTTGAAACTTGTCCTTTGTTTCTGAGTAAAATTAAATAGGTAACATCCACGTACAGCACAGGTGTAGAATCCAGACATTGATGAAGAATGCCTTTCCATATAATACTCTTTTATCTTTTTGATGCTTGTTTCCTTCTTGCAACTAACCATGAAAAATGTATTTGATCTTTGATGAGAAAATATGTTTAGTTACTAATGTACTTCATTGTGTTGTGTTTGCAGAAGTGGGTCTTGTTGGTCTTCAGCTTCCTGGCAGGTCTCTTGGCAATAGCCTCCACCTCAGGCTTGTCCGTTTCTATGGTGACAGCCATTCTTAAAAAAGGAGAAAGCCTGTTAACACACTGCCTAAAGTTCTCTAATAGTAGTGGTGTTGGCTCTTCTAGTGTCACATATGAATGCCCCTTTGACCCCACCAGAATCTATGTAAGTTCAATATATTTATTTATCCACCAGCCACTGTTGATATTGACAAGTGCTGAAGTGCTTAGTGATGTGTTGTCTTTATTATGTTTTAGGGGACCACAATCATTCTGTGGGTGCCTCTGATCTTTATGTCCATCGTGGAAACAGTGTTTTCTTTCCGCTGCTTTGCTGCCTGCACTTCGTTCCTCTACCTCTGTCCATGCAGGAGGAGGCCGCTGCAGGCCAAGAGGGTAAGCTGTCAAATGTGACTTTTTGAAAGTGTTAGCCTTAGCATTGCTTTGCATTACTTTGTCTCTGACAGTGTCTTTCGTTGTGTGCCATAGTTTGGTTTCGTAAAAATGAAAAATGTAACTCGGTCAGTGATGAATTTGTTGTTCCATAGGGGAAGAAAACTGAGGTCTGAATTTTAGAAAAATCAATACAGTTAAAGCTAATGGCATAGATTGGTGTAACCTCATATCAGTTAAAGTAAAATGTGTTGAGGTTGCATACGAATGTATTTTAAAAAAAATAAAACAACACTACACAGAGAACATTATAATTTTATTTGTTGCATTGCACTAATTATTATTGGAGCATTTTTTGCAGCATTGAAAAAAAAACACCATTGAAGCCCAAGTTTCAAAAGTTAACTGATTTTGCTTCCTTATATCCACAAATATCAATGTGACATTAAATTTAATATAGAAAAATTGAAGTTTGTGATCTAGACCTGCTGACATGGTAAACTTGAAGAGTAGTGTGGTAACTGTGTCTCATATACAATCACATGGTTAGATATTGAAATTGAAATTAAAGTCAGCAACTATAAAAGATCACAGTTTAGACAATGGCTCAGATTATTCACCACCATCACTTTTACAAATGCATCTGCAACTCTTGTATATTACTAATACTGTTAACTTATTATTTTATTATGAGACAGATTTGTGTTCAGATATTGTACATGTATTTCTAAACACTTTGCATGTGTTGTCAGGAATGACAACCTTTTGTGTGGCCACTAACACAACACCTCACCGTTTTAGAAGATTTACATGTCTTCTCTAGTGGATATCATTAGCCAAGACAGGCTAGCTAAGAAAAATAGTTGTTTGATTGCCGATTTAAAAAAATAAAATAAAATAGACTTTTATAGGATTGTTTTCCTGTATTTTTAGGTGTGGACAGATATCTTGACAGCAAAATCTTGTTCACCTTCCCCATGCTATTAACTGTAATGCATTCCTATGAAAAACAGACACAAGTCAAGAACAATATACAGTAGAGATGGCTGGTTGAGCTAAACAATAAATATCTTGTTCTGCTTCTCGTGTAAAATTACACTTTGTGTAATGTTTCAGGTGCGTATCCAAAGAAGGGTGGAAACCCCAACACCGCTTCCAGCCCGAGATCCAGAGTCTGATGTTGAAGCTGAACCTGCAGAGCAGGAGGACCTCCTGGACAGCGGCGCTGCAGGGGAGCAGAATCACTGGCTCTGAAACAGCAAAACCTAATGATAGGTTGAAAACTGCTGAGCTCAACTGGATAAAATCTGATGCCACGTGTGAAGTTGATGTGCAGCATCTGTTACACATTTAATGTTTGAAAATGACATTTTATTTCCATGTATATCCATTTTTTTTTTATCTGATAAAATACTGTTGTTTAGAAATGATCTGCTTTTGTTTGTATTGATGTCTCTAAATACAGAAAGCTCCCACCTGTATCTTGAGTTTTAAAATCTTTTGTGTAAGTGGGTATGTCATTCCAGATACATATCTTATTTTAAAAAAACTAAAGTAACTTTTAATGTCAGCGTTTGTTTAAAAAGTCATCAGCATACTTTTATTTAAATAGGATTTGCAGGCTCTTTTTGTGGAACACTTTTACTGATGTTTTCAGGATACAAATATATACAACAATTAAATTCAGACATTTGTCTTGCCTTCCATCCATCCAAGCCCAAATTTCAGGGAAATTTAAACCTGACACCAGGCATTTATTTGACATTCCCAGAAAATAATCTAAATATGTCTGTAAAGGATACATACTAAGTAATAACCTAAAATATAAGAATGTAATTTGCTTACGCTGTGCCATATAAAAGCTATTCAGGAATATGCAACCCTCTCACTGACCTTGGCAGGCAAGACCAATAACACAAATATTAGAGAAAAGGACCTAATGTACCAACATGCTTCAACTACATAGTCAAAAGGCACAGGACAAAAGTACAATGAAAGATGTAAGACAAAGTAGCCAAAATATCTATGATTTAAATAAATTAAATCTATCAGATATATAAAAGCACACGTGCTAAGCCATTTTTACAGAGTAGTTCATAAAGAAAAAGATATCAGCATAAAAAGTTTCAACACAAATAAGTGAGAACGTATACAAATACAATACTTGAAAACACTCAGGTTGACTTCACTCCATAAACAGCCAGGGTGAAAAGGTGTCCTAGAAAAAACACAGAACCTAAAATGTTTGGATCCCTATCCCATTTTGAGAGACGAGGATCTAATTGTAAAGGTGGAGTCCTTCATTCATTTCCACTGCAGCAACCTGGAAATGTGATGCATCCAAAGAAATCTTGCTGTAAGACCCATGATCTGCGGTATTGGCTTCATTGGGTGCTGCTGAGGACCTCAGGGTGTCTTGGACTCCTCCTTTGGCCTAAAGGACCGAGAGGAAGGAAATGATTAAAGCTCCCAATGAGGCACCTCCACAGCACGGTCAGTGTAGATGCGCAGTGTTTTCTTACTTGGATGTGTCCATTTTCTCCTCCTCTGGCACCTTCTCTTCCTCTTTTACTTCTGTCAAATCAGGAACAACAATCATAGTAACAGCTGCTGTGTTGTATAAGATGGGCTTTAATTAAAATGTTAACTCAAAAAGTACTAACATCTTACAAAGACATAAGAAATGTGAGATGAGAATGAAAAAAAAGAATAGATACCTTTTGTTTCCTCCTCACCTTTCTTCTCCTTTTCTTCTCCTCCCTCTTTCTCTCCCTCAGTTTTGGCTCGCTTGGCCTTCTTGAAGCTAGCTGCATTTCTGCGGCCTCCTTCACCTTCATCCTCTGAGTCAGAGAACTCCTCCTCGCACGCTATCCTCTTGTCATGAGCACGGACTGATGAGATAAATTAAAACATGTCACTCTAATGTTTGGGAGCATGAACTGTAAGATAACTGACCTGAGGTCACTGTGGAACTAAACTCTGACTACATGAGAGGTTCTTACTGGATATGCGCTTGTTGGGATCCTCCTCCTCCTCATCTCCACTGTCCTCCTGTACAGCATCCTCTGGGATGGCCTGCATCTGAACTCCAGGTGCATGAGGCAGCATGCGCAGGTTCTCAAACAAACGCTGCCTGATGGACAGAATGTTGTTTAATGTCAGAACCACTGAGACAAACTCACAACATGACATCGGTCTCTAGCTATGATATGGCCATCATCCAACGTCCATCCAAATCTTCATGTAGCGTAGTGAACTTACTTGATCTTTTCCAGATAGTCATTGGTGTTCTGATTGGTCATGTTGGAGGGGCTGATGTGCAGCTTGAAGTCTGGCCCGAAGTACTCAAAGTAGTCATTGTACGGGAGCTCTGTGGAGTTGAGAGTTACAGACATGTATGCATATGCTTTTTTATAGAAATCATAATTTGGTGCTTTTTGGAGGCTGCTGTTGGACTTCTTTGTTTTACAAACTATTAATGTATAGTTTGTAAGCAATTAATTCAAATGTTTTATACTGCTGTTGACAACTAATGTAATTCACCTACTTCTAACGTGGTTACTCGTTACAATACCAAGACAAAGTTTTTCTTTACTGCCACAGAAGGATGTGGTTTCTAATGACGAACTATATCAAGTCTAACAGGGGTATAAAGACACACCATTAGGGATGGAGCTGTCCAGGGCCACGGCAGTTTCATAAGTCCAGCAGCGTGCCACATTACGGATGGTATAACCTCCTCCACCCAGCATCAGCAGTGGCAGGTTGAAGCTCTTCATATACTCCACACACTTGGCATGACCTTTGCACACAGCAGGGAAAGAATAGATAAAAACAGGAAAATTATATTCAAGGCACTTAAAAACCAAACTGCTCACAACACCACAAGGAGAGGAATAACCACCTTTAATGGTGAGGTTAAAGCAACCAAGTCTGTCTCCTGACAGAGAGTCAGCTCCACACTGGAGAACCACTGCACTGGGCTGGTACATCTCCATTACCTTGGCCATGATCTAAACATAAAAAGAAATGCACATCGGATCTCAAGAACACTCCTATGTGTCAAAAGAGATGTCAACTTTCAAAGCACAACAGTTTACAAGAATTTAATTACTTACAGGTTTGAATATGGCTTCATATGACTCATCGTCAATCCCGTCCCTCAGTGGGTAATTCACAGCATAATATTTGCCCTTTCCAGCACCAATGTCCTACAGAGAACAAGAATGTAAGCTCACTGGATAATCACTTTAAGATTTTAATTCGTTTTAATCGAAGCCACGTACCCTGAGGTCACCAGTGCCAGGAAAGTACTCTCCATACTTGTGGAAGGACACGGTCATGACACGGTCTGTGGTGTAGAAGGCCTCCTCCACACCGTCTCCATGGTGGATGTCAATATCTATGTACAGAACTCTCTGGTGGTATCTGAAAACAGGAGAAAAAATATTGGAGTCTAAGCAGTAATTTAAAAAAAATTATTATTAATAATAATAATAATAATAATAATAATAATAATAATGATAAAACATCAATGGATGTTTCAAAATTACATATTCATTGGTGACTGGGAGAGGAAATCTTAAATACACCATCATCCAAGACAAGTACCACCCACTTACTCAAAACAAACCTATACCTGAGCTGCTAAACAGGGTTTTCAACTCACTTGAGTAACTCCAGAATAGCCAGTACGATGTCGTTGACATAGCAGAACCCAGAGGCCTCAGACTTCTTGGCGTGATGCAGACCTCCAGCCCAGTTGATAGCAATGTCTGTCTGTTGTTTGTTCAACTTCACAGCACCGGCTGGAGTGAGAATAAAGCATTTGTGTCTTTTGAATTTCACAGATAACTGGTAATGATGGAGAGATTACAGTCCAACTCAGCATGCCTGTCTGATACATAGTAAAATAAAAAGCAACTTACCCACGGAGCCTCCTGCTGAGAGCTGGCAGAACTCAAACAAACCATCAAACACTGGACAGTCTTCTCCCACATTAACTGCAAAGCAACAGTACACAATTAGCCACAGTGTTGATGCCACTCAGTCAGTTTGACCTTTCTGACCAAACTTACATCTCTGCATTTGTTTGCTGTACTCTGACATGTTGTCTGGTCGGATTGAACGCAGGAACTTGATGTAATCATCACTGTGATACTTGGTCATCTCCTCCCCACTGGCTTTGTGCGGACGCTGAAACACAGACAGCAAATCAGTTCCTCATTTACTCAGCCAAAAGCTACTTATTATACAACCAGGTTCTGTTGTTACACATACATATATCTCCATCTTTCTGTAGAGGCCATAGTTGAGCAACAGGTTATGTGTCATGCGAATTCGGTGGGGCTTCATGGGATGTCCCTGACCATAGTAATAATTTCCAACATCACCTGCAAATAAAAAAAAAGAGATTAAAACAAAGACAATTATTGTTTTCCTTTACTTCTACAAACTTAATAAGGAACAGAAAACAGAGGTAAACAGAAACCGGTCTTTATGAGGAAGATATTCACGCACTGAAAAGGTACTGAAGGAATTCAACAATACTATCATTCACGTCTGATCGCCGGATCAATACGTCTTTATAAAACTACACAAACTACCCAGACACACTGGCGCTTCTGTACACACACTGCAATCAATCAACATTTTTTCTTTGCCCCGAACTACTGGTATTTGAAAGCAGCACAGGACGAGCCGCCTCAGTGTTAGCTTAGTGTTAACTAATTGTAATGACAATGAAGTACTCATAACCCCATTGTTAGCGCGCAAGCTAGTAATGTTAACTAACCTAGTTAAAGTACTAATGTGTGTGGGGAAAAATGCTTCAGATGGTATTTTACCAGCTGCCTGTAGATTTAAGGAACCCGAGATAACATTACTCAGGCATTAACAGCGTGTTTGGCCCCAGCGACATTATGTGAGGCTGAGATGATGAGAGCCGCCTGCGACTCAAGCTAGCTGTTAGCTAACGTGCCAGGTTAGCAGGAGGTGAAACAAACTGTAACCTTCTGTCGGTGCAAAGTGGCGGATTTCATTCAGCAGTGCATCCGCTCCCCAAGGCGCTGTCACAAAAATACTCACCGTCATAGTAGTAGCAAACTTTTTTCTTTGTTCCTTGTGAAGTAAGCGCCATTTTTTAGTCGTTTTTTTGGCTGGCTTTCACCGCGCGCACACACACATACACACACCGCAGGAGACAACAGCGACAAGAGGCGGAGAGTTTGTATCACGTCCAATCAATGGGGTGTAATGTTAGTGGCTATCCACAGGGGGCGACAGAGTCACACTCCTGTTTACCGTGACTTGGTTTACATTGTTTACGGTGGAAAATATACATAGGTACTGTTTACATTCGTTTAT
>OOFC01029024.1:6636-29303 GCA_900323345.1 Pseudochromis fuscus | reverse complement strand
TTGCTTTACATATTTCACATGTAAAGCACTTTGTGCTGCATCTTATGCATGAAAAATGCTTTATAAATAAAATCGAATTGAATTGAATGGATTCAGCACTGGACAGCTCCTAGCATGGGCCTCTTTCATCTATGGATTCAGCACTGGACAGCTCCTTGTCTGCTCGTGCTTCACCCGTGGATTCAGCACTGGACAGCTCCGAGCATGGGCCTCTTTCATCTATGGATTCAGCACTGGACAGCTCCTTGTCTGCTTGTGCTTCACCCGTGGATTCAGCACTGGACAGCTCCTTGCCTGCTCCTGTTCCATCCATGGTTTCAGAACTGGACAGCTCCTAGCCTGGGCCTGCTTCATCAGTGGGTCTTGAATTTAATCAAATTGAATTAAAATCAAAATCTGTTTTTGTGTTTTTCGGCTATTCTTGCCTCATCGTCACCGTTACTACTCTTACAACACGTAGTATATAGTAAATCAGCTGTTTTGCCGGCTTCTAAGAGGCGCTGGTGAAATTACTGTAATGACACCATATTCACTGTAAAGTCCAACATCTCAGGTTTCGGGAACTGTTTTCTGATTGCGCAAATGGTGACATAATTACAGTAATCCAAAGACACATGCGCAGACCTGTCCCCGACAACAGGCTCAGAATTAAAGGGTTGAATTGACTTCCATACAGTATGCAAATTTTTCTCGATTTAGCTGCCTGTCAATCTCAACCGTGTTTCTGCCGTTTGAATCCAGTCCAGTGTTGTTTTCTTTAGGGAAAAAAAACTAAATCTGTGCAGCAAATATTACCTAAACCCCAGGTCTGCATGGGAACAAATGCTAGTGTCTGACAACATGCAGTGTGAAATTGATAGCAACAGAAAACCCAACTGGCACCCAGTGGTTCGGCCTCCCTCATGTAAGTCATATTATTAGCCAGCTCAATGGACTGGTTAATGATATAGTGGTCTATTACACTCATGTCTGTAAACAGAGGCACGTGTTGCTGGTGCCAGAAATCTGCCCATCACAAGTTTTTTTTTTTTCCCCATTTATGACGGGAGTCTCCTCAAAAAAGCTGCAAGCTCGTTTCCACAAATAGAAAGAAATAAAACAGAAAGATTTCCGACATAACGATCCGAGACGAGTGCTTCAGTTACTTGTAATTTGCGCAACCTTTGAAAATGTGTCATTCATATTTCTGCAGAGGGGCAGTGTAGCTCCAGTGTAGGAATAACACACTGGATAACTACACAGCTTGGACTGGTTTATTTGGCCCATTAAACACAGTGCAGGTTATTCAATACTGTTTCATAGCAGGTAGGAAATCAGCTCTTATTTTAGGGCTCTGCCTTTCTTGTGATATCCGGTTTACATAAAAACTGCAGATGTGACAAAGAAGCAACAGTTAGACTCTTAACACAGCACTTTGTTGACTTGTATTTATTCATTATTTTTAAAAAAAAAAGATAATATACCAGCATTTTCTTGTCATCTAGCAAGAAAAAGTAATGAAATCCCCCCCAGAAAGGAAACAAAAACAACACAAATGAGTTTTTAAAGTAGAAATTGAAACCATTATGCTTTATTTCCTCAACTTCAGGAGGTAACCAGCCTCCATTAGAGGCTGGACTTTCAGTATGAAGCCTCATTTTGAAGCTTCAAATGGGAATGGGACCAGAACCCCAGACGTCCTTTAACCATTTCAAAATAAAAGCCCACTACTAGTTTAAGCCAACAATAGCCTTTCATGTCTTAACCAAGCTTTTATTGTGAAATTTTTGCAGACACTGTGTTGTGGTTTTATACCATTTATACAATTTATTTTAATATTTATCAATATACAGACATTTTACAATAAGTAGTTCACAGTCTTTCATCATTTTATATATTTTTGATTCATTCAAATGAACTTTCAGTAGAACCTCCTCCTGTGGATCCATCCATATCATAACTTATGTATTTTACAAGCCTGTACTAACAAGCCTTTACATTCTGGTGATGAGGAGGCAAAAAAACACGGTGCACAACATCTGGATAGTTGTTAAACTTGGGCCTGGCTGGACTTTTTATGACAGTAACTTAATCACCCCTGCAGGTCTTCACTTCACAGTAGCTGTAGCTACATATAGTCAACCCGTCACACTTAGACTACCTACAAGGTAAACCCTACTTAAAGGGGAAGGCTTGTCTGAATACAGCTGGAATTGCACCAACAAAAAAAAGGTAAAAACACCTTGGAAAATATTCTGATCTCTCATTGGTGCTCTGCAAGTTTATGACTGGTATTTGAAGTTGATTCCAGCTCAGAATAGAGTTTAATTCATCCCTGTAAAGAGCTTTCATTCCCTTCAAAGGACACATACACCCACCTGTGCCACACACTTACTCAGAAACTCAGCAAGTCGCCTTTAAGAGCAGATTTCCAACATGTTCTTCTAAAGGGAACACCGTGCCCTGAGCTATTTCACTGTAAATGTCTTTGTGAAGACAATTTTTATGCCACTTATCCTTTATTAGACAGTTCACAGTAAAAAAAAAAAAAGCTGAAAAGAGCAAAAGTAACAAGCAATAAAGGTCCAGGCTTCTTTTAACACCTAGAAGCTGACGTGACATGGTAGCTGCTGAATGACAAGAGGAGTTTTGTGTTTTCTGCATCTATATTAGAGGCATGCCTTTGTGTATAGTCCTATAAATCACATTAATAAATTCAGCGTAACTCTTTCTCAAAGCTGCATAACATTAAATCTCTTCAGCTGCTCTCAATTTACAGTATGTTTTATTGGAGTTTGCTCGCCATTCACAATATGTAGAGGCCATTTTAAAAAGTGTATCCTTCACAATGGAGGTGATCTATCACCTCAGCCTCATTTTTAATCCCAGGTGACCGAAACATCTGTCAGGATGACTGAATGTCGATAGAGCGGTACAGCAGGGAGACGGGGAGTGGGGAGGAGGGAGGAGGAGGAGGGAGGAGGATGCAGATCCAGGCAGGACTGATGACTGCGAGACGTCACCGAGACTGAATGAGTATCACTCAGTGGCAAGTTTATGTGTGTGTGAGACAGAAGGACACACTGAAACTTTATACACTACGTAAATAGACGCTCATTTTTCCACCTGATGGATGTTTTTATTCGTAACAATATCGCGTCTGTGTGTGTGTTAAGGTGGGAACCAGCAGCCCTGGCAGAGATATCGACACACTTTATCCAGCGATGGGTTTTTACGGTGTATATCGGACCGGCAGATGGTCTAATGAAAGATGTGGAATGCAGGAGAACAGCCCCCACGGTGTGTTCGAGGGCAGCTGTACAACAGACGCTCAGGAAAGTCTGTCTTCCTCCATCTTTAACAGACAAGGTTATCGGATATTCATGGAGCCTAATTAAACAAGTACAGCCTGAGTTCAGTCCCACAGCACATCTCTTAGTAATGACACACAGACCTAATTAATTTTCGGTTTACTGGAATTTGATTTCCGCTCTGAGGCTCGGGAGTTCATCAGCTGCCCCGCTCTCTGCTGGCGGCATTATAAGCAACATGGTTATTGTTAGAAAGAAAAACTTTTTAAAAACTTCCCATCTGACGTGTCCAGTCCATTTGAAACAGCTGATTCCACACCTCACACTATGTGGACCACAGCGGTGTGTGTGTGTGTGTGTGTGTGTATTTATATCAACACACTACTCGTCAAAGTATTTATTTTGACACAAAAATAGTAATAAATTACATAAATTAGACTAGAAGTTACATGTCTAATATACAATAACATGAAAAACCTGTTGCTGTGATTATATAATTTACAAATACTCATTTTGGACAGCTCCTAGCATGGGCTTGATTCATCCATGGATTCAGCACCGGACAGCTCCTTGCCTGCTCATGCTTCGCCCATGATTTCAGTACTGGACAGCTCCTTGCCTGCTCCTGCTTCATCCATAGATTCAGCACTGGACAGCTCCTAGCATGGGTCTGTTCCATCCATGGATTCAGCACTGGACAGCTCCTTGTCTGCTCAAGCTTCCCCCATGGATTCAGCACTGGACAGCTCCTTGCCTGCTCCTGCTTCATCCATGGATTCAGCACTGGACAGCTCTTTGCCTGCTCATTGGTTACCTTTAACCAACTGATTTTAGTTACTTTATCTTAACAATGCTCCAGTTCGTTTGTTATATTTTCTGATCTTTCCTCTTTCCCCTTAAATGGACAAGAATATTTCAATATTTGGAGAATTTCACGAATTATAATATTTATTAATGTGTATGGGATAAAGTGACACAATTGCATGTTTAGGCAACGGGAACTTAACATTTTCTCCAACTTTTAAGTGACTTTTTAAATAAAACAATCTCTTATGTTTTTTGTGTACTGTATTTTCAAAAGTTGACAAATATATCTGTGGGAGGTTATCCATGTTGTAGACACTTGAAAGTATAAAAGTCTTGAAATTATGTGTCAAGAATGTACAAAATCATCCTTGAAAACATTGTATCATTAAATTGTTGGCATTAAATCATATGACTCTATCCTCCAAGATACAGAAACCACGTGAGAGTTAAAGTCATGATGGGAACAAAAACCACCATCAGAAAAAAGATGTGAACACTCTCATTGAGACGTGAGAAAGCTCCAACTCATCGCTGTGTCTCATTTCATTGCTTAGTTTATGATGTGATGTGCTTCAGTAAAATATGACTTCATATTTTTTAATATTACACGCAAAGACGAAAAACATAAGCCAGTAAAGCAGATAACAAATGACCATTAGTCCATTAGCATCATTGCGGTGATAAATCATATTTGTTACTGCGCTGTAAAAGCCTGTAAACCTGAGCTACGGTCCTCCCATCTGCTCCAATACAAACTGTGCTGCAGGCTTTTTAGCTCGGCGGCTAATTAACACTCGCACACCTGCGGTTTGTCTGACTGCTACGTCGTTATGCTGTAAAAAATTCCTCTGGTCAAACTGCCCAATGTAAATGTCATAAGAACCAATTCCCCTGTCCGTCTGAAGAAACACCCAGAGAGAGGAATTCAAATTACGCCGGCCGCCGCAGCCCGCTCTCCCTCTCGCCATATCCCTGACTGCTTGCATAATTGATTAATATCAGTAATTGCTAATACATAATGGATAATAATGGTTAAGTCATAATTAGCTATGTGAAGGCCTTCAGTGGTTTCTCTCATTCAACTGTCAGCGACAAAGACTGTGGATACAAAGAATTGGAAACACCTGTCATTTCTTATTTAAGAAGGAACAGAGACATTTTAAAGGTGGGTAATAGTTTCACTTCCTGAGATTTCAGCTCAGACGAATGATAAAGATCAATAACATGCAACATGATAACATGAAAAGCCAGTGTTTTAAATGAACAAACCCTTGATATATGTGAAATCAAGTGATTTATATGGACGTGGTGTTTAAATCTCCATTCAGTCTGCATCTGCAAAGGGATGTGAGTGTTTACAGCGTCCGATTTCTCCAGGGAGCAGGGGTCAGGATCATGTAGTGTAGGTCAAGGATTTAAGAGACTGTGGGGTCTCGAGGGTTAAAGCGCCCAACAAAAAGTGAAGAGTTTGCTTTTTAAGTCGCAGTGAAGAAGTGAAAAACTAAATCCTGGCAGTATTCTCCGAGCCTGATTAGCAATCCAAACAGAGTGCCGCTCGCTGCCCCGTGTACCTTATAAAAGTTGTTAAAAATCCCAATAAAGGTGAGAGGGAACGCTGCCTGGATGCTTAAGTAGCCGACCTGGACGGCCACCTGCCTCCATTCCCGTCTTCTTTTGCTTAATTAAGATACAGATGTCGGTTAATGAGAGAGGACGCCGCTAATGAGTGATGCTAAATCCAATGGGTCACAGTTGGCAGTGCCACATGTGCTGCTTTTGATCACGCCGGCTCGTGTATCTCTCTCTCTGCCTCCTGAACTGTTCTGAAATTATATCGAGCCCAGGCTATTTACTTAATAATTTATTTACCTATTGTTTGTCTTGTTTCATTTTCCTCCCCTGACTTTTTTTTTTTTTGGGCAGTTTGTGGTTTTAAATAACAGCTATTTGCTATTTAAACCCATTTAAAATCTTTTTATTTTTTTTGCTCCTCACAGTCGAGCAGCTTCGTATGACAGGATTGAAAAACTCATTTCACCTCTCGCACACGACATCTGAATTAAATGGCTTTTCCCCTTTTAAAGCACTTTTTCTGGCAACCTCTGTCGACTCTGCATTACTTTTTTTTATGGAAAACAGTAAAGTTGATGTAAGTATTACATTAAATTGCCTGTAAATGTACGTGTAAACGCATGCAGCCGAGATCCCTGCTGCTTCTACGGCGAATAAATGAGGAATTCATTTTGAAATCGTCGATATTTGCCCACATTCCAGCTGCTTCCACTGCAAAATAAAGATGGCATCAGGATTCACATGGCATCCTCTGCAACACACACACAAACTCCCACTATGCGGGAGGGTTCTGGCTAATCCAAGACCTTCATAAAGCATGTGTTGGGCCTTAGCGACACATCTGTCATTCTGACGTCTGCTAGCATGGTCTGGACTGTCGGTTTCTAATCCATCTGTGCTCTGCAGAGACGGTCTGCTGCCAACTGGATCTTCGCTAAGCCTTTGGAGAAGCCGACCGAACGGCAGCCCCTGCCAACTTGCCGAAAGTTTTTATTTATATCTTACCGCTTTTATTGACCATTTCCTGATTTCTTTTTTCTCCATCCAGCTCCCTTGTCTCCGAGTTTCGCCCGGTTAAGTGAGAATGTTGACAAATGTTTTCTTTTATAAATCAGATGCTTGTGCTTTTTGCTTTGATGTTGCCAAGCGATCCGGGAGTCCATGGAAAGAGGGTAACTTGAATCCCAAGCACCAAAGGCAGAATAAGGCCAATGACTTTGATCTCCCTCATGCAAAAAAACCCAGTAATTTTCCACTGTAATGCCACCGTGCTGGTAATATTGGATTAAAAACTCCCTCTTTTCTTCTGCTGTCCACTCATGTATGGCCTTAGGTGGGGACGGGGTCTGTCGGGGACGCCTCGACAAACTGCACAATAGAGATAGAGAGTGACAGAGAAAGAGGAAAAAGAGGCGAGCGATTTTGACATATCTTCTTCAGTGCCACGGTGAGGCAATTCAGCACAGCGGAAACGACATTTTCATGAGGGTATAAGAACTCAAATGGCCACGGTTCGTTGATGGACAATCTGTTGGCGATATTGCACCTCTTTCCCAGCTCTACCTGTTTACACGCATCGAGCCAAGTGCTGTGTTTTTGGATAAATAACATACTAGCGAGCCAGTGTTGTATGTGTGTTCCCTCTGGTTTAATAGTACCGCATCAGAACTGGTTGTCCAAAGGGCAGCGACGGTAGTTTTCTCCAACGATCAGAGGTCAGCGAGCTCGTTCACAACCACTCAGATTCCTGTGAAAGAGCGGCGTCAATTATGCAGCATGGAAGTCAGAGGGCCGCAGAAGTGTGAAGTTCAGATAATGAGTCATTACCAAAAATTAACAGCCGTGGTGATGGGCAGCCTAATGGCACATGATGGATCCGGTAATGGGCTTTCGGAAGCGTTCATATTGTTATAACCAGTTTCACATTTCCCTCACATCCCAACCTCAAAACTGGCCTTCCGTTAATTTCCAGAAGATGAGCCATACAATTTTGTAGTACTTTGGGAGTTTTGAAGACGCTGAAGATTAAATTATTAAGTTCTTGTTTCATTTTAGGATATTTTTCGTCTGGTAAATACCACTGTAGTGAAGAAAAGTGTGCATCCATTGACTGTACATACAAATAGACGAAGCACGCAGGGATCGGTCAGGTGCAATACTCCTGATGGCCACTAGATCCTGTCCCAAAATCTTTGACCCACTAGATTTGTATCAACAACTAATCAAACGTGATGTGACAAGTTTTCATCTTCAAGAATAAACCAAAAAGATTGATGTTAAGGAGCCTTTTACCACTTTTTCGTAATTGTTTTGGTTTACGTCTGCCCACAAATTCACTGTTTTGATCCACAGATAAAAGGATATTTCACCCTGGTGGAGACCAAAACGATGCAAAAAGAGGGTCCTCACTGGGGGATCACTGGGGTCCTCCTTCCTGAAACCATGACAACCACTACTTCCGATATCCAGAGCTTTATGACGTGACTTTGACTCTGTTCAGGGATTAAACCAAGAGTCGTCGCCATTTTTGTAATTTCTGGGACTTCCACAAAAGGTAAAAGTCAACAATACTTATGATCTCAGTCATTGTTGATTGCAAAAGTAGTGGTTGTCATGGTTTCCAGAAGGAGTACCCCAACAACCAAATTGCTGGAGACCAAAACAGAGTCAAAAGAGATGCAATATTGTGCTTCAGCTGGGTTCACACATTAACTTGCGCTAATATGGTCGCTGGGACACTTCTGGAAACCATGACAACCACGACTTTGGCCATCAACAATGACTTCATCCTGGAACAGACTTAAAGCCATGTCCTAAAGCTCTGGATGGCCACGATAAGCTCCAGTTCTATACACTGATTGGTTTTCATGATACCATTTTTTGCTCAAGTTCAAACTTTTTCAACTCGTTCGATATATAAGATGCCGTCTGTGTAAATATGAAGCTGTTTACCTTATATCAGCTTCACTTCCAAGAAGATATCTCCGCTTATATACTTTTTCGTCGTTAAGCAAACCAGAGTAAACATTGTGCCTCTTTTTACTTTTGCCAACATATAAGGCTTTGATTTAAGTTCGGTTCCTTCCACCTTCCCTTTAACATCTCCTCCCAGCATGCACCTTCTTCCTGCATATTTTTGAACATTTACCCCGAACATATTTACTTTGAACTTATTTGCTTACACGATTTCTTCAAAGACTTCCCCTCGCAGCGGAGGTTTCACGACCCATTTAAATATAGCTTTTATCGTCATTTCATTCCCCGAACAAGTGACAGGTCTGGGTGTCAGAATCAGATTTTGGTATCAGACCTTTAAAGGATAAATGTAAAATGTCATGGTTGCCTAGAGATTAAAGATCTACATATGTCTGGTACATTTGAGCTGCAAAATCTGCGCCGACAGATGGAAACCCAGCGGGGAAAGTCACATAGATACTGTACGTAAAATGCTACATATGGACATTCATTCTGTGTGATCTGGCGAAATAAGATTCAAGCTGCAATGCAAAGTGTATACTGTAGCTTTTTTCCCCCCGCAGTCTGCTATGGACTGTGGTGCTGCATTAGTTGCTTTTCAGAGATCCACACAGAAAATGACAAAGATTGCATTTCAGAAAGGAAAAGACTGAGAGGCTTAACCTCTGACACAGCAGAGGTGCCGAAAGCTGAGCAATCTCTCCTCGGAGCGAGCAGCTTTTCTTGTTTTTAGGCTGAATAAAAAATTCTGGGTGACTGAAGGAACACAAGTGCGAAAAGGGGAAAGGAGAGGTGGGGGGAAAAAGAAGAAATGGCGAGAAAGAGCCGGAGAGGAAATTGGAGTGGCAGAGTTTGAGACAGTAAGGTGAAAGAGGTGTGACGGAGAGTGCAGCAGAGACGGAGATCGGGTCATATTTCATCAATGTATGGACAGTGAGGAGGGGAGGAAGTGTCAAAAGGCCGTCAGAAAGGTCACGATGGAGCGTCACTCCCGAGCTGAAAGGAGATTGTCAACACTTGGGTTTGTGAGGCCTGTGTGCTGTGTTGACCCGCTCACAGAGAGGACTTGTCGAACAAACACAAAAACCTCTCCTACCTGTGTGTGTGATGCCGAAGTCTCCTGAGAATCGGCCTCAGACTGATGTGTGTGTGTATTCAAACAAATTAGCTGCCCTCGTTCATGCCTGTATGAGCAGGAATGTGAGATCCCGTTTGTTTGCTGCTTTTAAATCTCAAAGCCTCAGTGTGGGATTAATTATAAAATGTGAAGTGGATTTAATGAAGGTGGAGATGTCTTGGAGAGAAGCTCCCATGTTGGGATTACAACAAGATCTGTAAAGCTGTAAAACACAGCTCCAAATAATTAATACCATTCATTTTTTCTTCATAAAATCACACCGTAACCAAGGTGTATCCACTCATTCTGTCCAGGGTGAATGAAATGATTGATGACTTTCATTCAGTTAAACACAAACTACACATTACAGCTACAGGAATATGTAGAACATGTACAGTTACACAGTTAATTGAATTTGTCTACTGCAATTTTCCTCGTTATATTGAGGTGATGACACTGTGTAAGCTGTGAAACTAGCACTATATGTCACGTTTTTAATATATGCAAATACATTCAGGATCCCTTAAATACAGTAAAGACATCTTACTGTGATATGATTACGAAATTGGAAAGATTATTTCCTGTTCTCATTAATATGCAAATAGAGGTTATGGAAATTGAAACCACATGCTGTACAGGTATCTTTGTCGATATAATTTAAAGACTCAAAGGTATAAATTCATGGTTATCTGATTCTTCACAATAACAATTATTCAGTATTGTCCTGCGATCTTGGTGATCCCCAGTCCAGCATATCTGCCCCCATCAATCACAGCTGGATGGTCTGGTCCACATCCTGCCTTTAAGATGGATGGATTCACTTTCCCTGGACCCTCTGAGATGTGGTATATTCCATATCGCCGCACTATTACAGATATCCCTCGCTTCATTTCTCAATCCTTCGAATTTATCTATATGAAATCCTGCAAAGAGAAAAAAAATAAAGTGTTGCGAGTGTTTTGAGGAGCGGCGTGATGATTTAACTCCGCCGCCTTTCTTCTTCACCGGATTGGCAGTGACGAGAGGCAATTTGTTGGCGAGCAGCAGGTGGTTGGGTTAATTGCCCACGGTGCTGGTTGGAGAGAAAGTGTCTCGCTGAGTGTGGAGTGGCTTCTGCTCTGGCAGAGCTCGAGTCCGGATAAAGAACAGCAGTAAGCATATTGTCATCTCCCACCTCGCCACCCTAATCAGTACTGCTATGCACTCCCATTGTTCAACTGAACTGGCTCGCTTCCCGGAGGAATTCTCTCTTTCTCTCTGCCGCTCTGTCTTTTCTCTTCTTTCCCAGTGCCACCCACTTCTTTTCTTTTCAAAGCCTTTCATCTCCCAAACTCTCCCCCTTTCTGCCGCTAATGCCGCTCGATCTCCACCCGTCCCTGCCTCCCCCATCTTCACCATCGAACTCCCATTTCTCCAATCAATCCCCTGATCTCCCTCTTTCTTTATTACCTTCCTCCTTTATCCTATCTCCTAGTCCACCTTTCCCCCACTTCCTGTTACCCCACCTTCCTCCCTTCATCCCCCCCCCTTTCTGGATATTGATGTAAACACAGCTCTGAGTAGTTTAAGCTGCTCTGACCGATCCGCAGGCCTCCCTCCATTGTCCCAGCAACTGTAGGAAGAGGCTTGATTTCCAATAGGCTTATCCCACCAGTCCTCCCAGTGCCGCGTCCATGAAAAACGATGGCGAGGGGTTCGATTAGATGGCTATGGGGGCTTGGATGGACTGAGCATGCTTAGCTGTCAGTGTCACGCCTCCACTGTGGTAATGGATCAAAGAGATGTGGGCGTCGAGCGAGAAGCAACGCAGTAATTAAGTATTTGAGACCACGCTGGCGAAAATAGAAGCAGAACTAAAGGGTTGGTCACGGCGACGACGAGTAAAGGAAAGCTTCACGAAATTTGATGAAATCAAGTCGAACCACGATTGACGATTAGACGCTAAGTAATGGGGAGATTGATGTGACAACAACAAGTAGTGGAGACCATCATCATCATACAAACAATAATACCAGCCTCTGAAGTACTTCGTTAACACCTTCAGCAAAATACCCCCCAGATCTCTCTTTGCAGGCTCCAATATGAACATATCGACAAAAGGATGCTAAGCATGAAGCTGCCAGGTAGGAGGCAAAGAGGTTTATGGATGCAGTGAAAGAGGATATGCAGCTAGTGGAGGACAGTGGGTGGAGGATTTTCTGTGATGACCCCTAAAGGGAACAACCAAAAGGAAAAGAAGAAGATCGCCAATTCATTTCAATAAGGCATCCTGTCTTCTACAGTTCTTCTGCAGATGTCCTCATTGTAACCCTAGACCAGGCGTGTCCAATCCTGGTCCTAGAGAGCCGCTATCTTGCATGTTTTAGATGTTTCCCTCTTCCAACACCTGATTCAAATGACCAGGATTGCTATCAGGCTTCTGCAGAGCTTGATGATGAGCTGTGTTGGAAGAGGGACACATCTAAAACATGCAGGATAGTGGCCCTCGAGGACCAGGATTGGACACCCCTGCCCTAGACTGATGTTGAGATCACAGGCTCTGTGGATGCTGTACTATTTGTTGTCGGACTTCTTGTACTTCGGATGTATGCATGGTTGGGGCTCTTTGTCCTGCTCCACTGTGAATCTGGGATCGGATGCATGCCTGATGACATGTCCTTTGCTAGATTGTTGATTTGGACACCCAGTTTGGGTCTTAGCATTGCCTTCTTTTGAAAATAGTGAAAGATTTAATCCAGAATTCTTCCTACAATCTTTAAGCAAGTAGTTCCTCAAACAAGATCTTAACTAAAAACAATGACAGATTTTCACAAAATTAAAACACATCCCGTCAACATTAATGTTCGTCCCCAATCTCCAAGGATCCTGCTTTACCTTTGTTGATGTATCACCCACACATTTAATTTAAATGCAGACAAACAGCTAGTTGCTCTTGTGATAGTAGTGAATTATCTACAGCGTGAGAGTAAAGAGTTAAAAGAAGTTTTACGACTGGTACCAGTGTACGAATCACATCTTTGTCTGCTCTGTAGTTTACTTTGAGAGACTCCTACTGCAAGTGCCAACTCATTAGCTTTCAGCCTGTGTGCAAAACGTTGGAAATAACATATTTATGTCTGTTTATGTTGTTGTCTTTATGGTGAGAAAAGAGGAACACTGGCAAACGAACACTGAAGGAGGAGTTCTTCTAGTCCTGACTTTAAATGCACATGGAGGTTTTGAAGGCGAGTTTCGACGCTGTCTTTCATTTTACACCCACATTTGTCAAAACTATGGAGCTAACTGTGGTTGATTCAATATTGTAAATTGCAAGTTATGTCCTTCTTCAGACTTTATTAAAGCTCTGTACACTGAGTGTAACATGTAAATGCATACATCTCTTGAGCATCATTCATCTGCAATTCAGATATATTTTAGTATCTGTTGAAACTTTGCACTCTTGACCTGGATTTGAAAGTTTTGCTAAAGAGTCCTTGGCATGAAGTATGGGTTTATAATGTTCTTAGTGCTGTGGTGGTAAAACTTGTGCATGTGCCAGGACTACATCCACGTTAGTTTGGTACATTTTTTTTACCTCCCTCAGCACAACAGGTCACTTCAAACACCTCCCAACTCCACCTGTGGACTTTTAAAATTTTTTTATCACAGGGCAGTTTAAGACCCGGACTGGAAATAGGTTTCAGCACGCACTGACATTTCTTTTCGCAGCAGATGGGGTCTTGAAGTTGTTTATGTGTCTGTGTATTATTTCATTTTTTTATTTATTTACTTGACACTTTGTCTCTGTATTTTTCTCCCTAACCTTTTCTCTTCAAAGTGGCATGAAAGGCACCCGTCATGCCTGACGATCAAAGAGCAAACAACCAAAGCGCTGGCTCTGTGTTGTGCCGCTGTCATTTTCGCTCTTTTAAACAACAAAACAACAGAGCCTTTCAAAAACCCACGGCCACTCTTGATAAACACGCGGTAACGTTACACGGTCGACTCAGGAGATCTCGGGCCTTGTCTCAGGTTTTTTTTTGCTCTTTTGAGTCGAGTGTTTTGATATGAACATGTCACAAAGTTTGAGTTGACAGGATTGATCGTGCAACTAAAGATCACAGTCATTCAAGGATAAAAACATACAGTATTACAGGTTATTCACTGAAGTCCTGACAGTCTGAAAGCCTTGTCTAGTAGTGGTTGTTAATCCCTAACATGGGACAGAATGGTTTCCACTTTACCATATATTGGATTTTGTTTGCTGCTCCGCAAATAGATCCAATTTCTTTCTTTTATTCTCCAATACTTTTTACAAGATTCTTACTTTTACAAACTTAAATTGCAGCAGGTTTGCAGAATCATCTTGTTTTAAGTGCATTCAGCATTTGTTTTGATGGTTAATAATACAGTAAATACACTTTAGCTGCTGTAGTTCATCAAATATGAACTGGTGAATAAATTAACCCTTTTGTGCAGATGCAAATATTTCACAATAAAAGCCTGGTTAAGAAAAGAAGACTTTCTGTCCATTGAATATCCTAGTTGCGGGCTTTTATTTTGAAGTGATCAGAGTAATAACAGTGTAATTCAGTAACTGGGATGTTTTGGTCAAACAAAGGAAATTAGAAGTGATTTCTGACCTCTAATACAAGCTACCCTTCTGCAGTTTAGCTGAACAAAGCCACCAAAGACCTCTATAAGAGGATTTACGGTAAATACTCCGAGGTCGTCAGGTCGGCTCGGGTTGCACTTGACAGTGTTAATGCGACTCATTATGCGGCGTGGATCCGTTGGCGTCACCGGGACTGTCAGCGGCGACTGTCGGTGTCAGGGAGGATGTGGGTTTTTGCGGCGGCGAACATGAATCGTCCATACAGCGAGGAGCCGGCCTGTCAAAGGTGCATCAGAGAGGGATTGTGTAGCTCTGACGGGGACACAGAGGATAGAGACATGCTTGAAAGGTTGAGGTATTGAATTTTACTTCCTGACAGCTGAGTGACCTTTCGGCTCTCAAGGGGGACAAGACAGAGATGGATTTCGCAGTCGTCCGCCTTGCTCTCCGCTGCTCCTCCCACAGGGTTAAGAATTAATACTCCTTTCTACCTCTCTGCTGAACAAGGAGACTCAAGCTGAACCGCATCACCAAGCAGTGCAACGTGGCTGTACACAAGGATAAAAACTCTGCTCTCATGTGGTTATTTAAAGGAGAATCATATGAATTAGCTCCACATAACTTGTCTTGTTCATTTGCATTGCAGCAGCAGCTGAGGGGAGCCCGGCACGCTGTTGAACCTGCCGGCGTCTGGACAGTTTAAGAAAGAGGGCAGCGCACCCACACAGTAAATTGCACCCTGTTCTCACCGACGCCCCGCTTCCCTCTTCACACCTCAGAAGAACCGCTATTCATAAATATATGCAGTATGACTGGGCCAGGTCCCATGCTAATGCACTGAATACCAATGAGACCCTTCTTGACTCTCAGACTGCGAGGCACTTCTCTTCTTCTTTGGTGCCTCTGGGCAGAATTTACACTCTCACATCCCCTCGCTGTGGCTACGAGGTGAAAGTTACAAATCACAGTTTCATCTGACGGCCTCGCCAACTCTCCGCAGGATCACCTGGTGTCTTTAGGAGATACGAGATAAGAATACACCTCAATGAGCTGCCTTGTTTTATCTCGGCTGTAATGCATCTCTTTCTTCAAACTCCTTTAAACCGACAGCATGAACTCCGAGCGGTATTCCCCCCCCCTTCCCTCCCCCCACTTAAAGTTCACCGACTCCTGGCTTTTGCTCGATGCTGTTTTGTTCCCGCGGTGTGACGCTTCAGAGCTGCTTAGGCGGTATAGTCACGTCCCGCTGGTCTTCCTGGCAAAGTGACCAAGTGCTGAGAATGATAGAGTTGAAATGACAGCAAGTGATTTCATTCCCCATCTATCTTTCAAGGCATCACACACAGCGGCCAATGGCGTGGCGCCTCTCTGTGCTCCATTACTCCCACCGGCCAATGAACCATCTACATAACGGGGCTCATTGATCCCTCTTTACTCATGCTCTGGGAAAACAGTCGAGAGAGGTTAAATACTGAAGCATTAAGAGGCACCTTGATGGACAAAGCCTCAGTTTTTAAGGTGTGTTTTTCACTGGATTTAATCTGTAGATCACTGAGGTCAGCGGTAAATATTTTGGCGTGTTGCTCAGGGACACTTCAGCAGGACGGATGCTCAGATCATCCAGCTAAAAGGACACTTTGTGCTCTCGCTGAGCCGCCACCGCTGCTGCAGAATTTACTATTCACAGAACTCAGAGGCTTCGCCATAAATTCTTCATGACCGTGTCAAAATATTGTTCTCAGAAAGCACTTCTATATTTCATACCTTGTATTTATCTGAAGATGTCGTCTGCTGGAGTATCTGTAGCGCACTGTGTCACTTCAGGGAAACTGTCAGGACCTGGGTGACATCTTGATTTTCTTACTCGGTGATTATCTTGTTTTGTTGCTAAGTTTGAATATTAAAGAAAATCCATTAAGAAGCAAAAGCATCTTTTCAACTTCCCTACTCTGGAGGCGGGAGTTTGGCTTTTGAACGTCGCCATGTTGGTTGTTTGGTGACCATGGAGGGAGGAGATGGATCTGACCCTTGAACCCCAGGACGGTACCCAATTTGTATAAGCTTAGATCTAATCTCCTTGGAGACCAGACCTGACTTGTTTGGCTCATGACCCAAGTGTTTTTTATTCGTTTGGATGATTCAGGAATATTTCTAATTACACACTCATGCATAAAAAACAAGTATTAGAGGCAAGTGTGGAAAAACATTTACTAAGTTTCGTGAGGCAGAAGCATTTCTTGTGACCTATCAGGTCATGGAGCTCTCCACCGTCCCTTGTGTGTTCGTATAAATGGACAAACATGTAAAACAACTGAGCTTAATGACTCTGAGATATGAACTATATTAGAAGTTGGACAAATGTGCTGAGATAAATTCATAGTTTTTTGCTGTCAGCTGAGCCACCATGTTTAACAGCCGAGTAAAAATGAGCAATAAGGTGTTGAAGTGTCACAACAACAAAAGCAGCATGTTTGAGTATTTTAGTAATCGAATAATCTATTGATTATTCCATTGATTAATTGGATAACTAATGCTTGTTAAGGTGCAGTAATAAATAGCGCTGTCAAACAATAAAAATTTGCATGAGGGTGGTTTGTCGCAAGCTGGGCGACGGGTTAGCTTAAGTGCTAGCAGAATCCCCTAACGTATGCTTCCCGTTAATGTGGTATTTTAAACAGGAAGTGCTTCAGTGAAGACTCCTTCCTGCAGAGTGTCCGTAATACTTTGTGTCGGTCAACTGTCTGTCTTGGTTTTTGTGTACTCACATTTCCCATGGAGGGGGCCAACGTGCTATTTAGCCTTCTGAAAAAAATCGTAAAAATCAAAAAGCATCTTTTGCAAGTTTTGCATCTTCCCTCTTTATTGGTTGGTTCTGCTGCCTGTTGCTGTCGTGCTTCCACTTCTTCTTCTTCCTGTCTGTTTCTGTGAATAACGTCAATAGTGGGAGCAATAATGCCCCCACCAGTTCTTGTAGGGAACTACAAGTACAGATGACTTTTTCCTGGCTGGTATTTGATTTCACCAATGACAAAAACCATAATACGATGCATCAACTCTTGAATTTCCGCATTGATGAATTTTTATAATCGACGTAATCGATTATGTCGAATAATCGTTGCAGCCCTACTACCGAGCTGCCATGCAAGGCGCTAGCCACCATTGGGAGGAACGTAGGGTTCAGTGTCTTGCCCAAGGACACTTCGACACGAGGAACCGGGGATCGAAACCACATTCTTGTGATTCATAGGCGACCCGCTCTACCACCTGAGTCACTGCTGCCCCGCTTAAACTGTGTCTTAGTTTACAAAATTACCATTGTACATGACATACTAGATTATTCTGTTATTACGACTGATTACATGAACACATGAACACATATGTGCTTATGGGGAGACAAGAATGGATCCCATGTTGTGTATGTTTTCCTACAAATCAGCATTAGCAGTGGAGGCAGAAAACACACTAAAAAGCAGAATCTCTGTTGTGCAGCTCCACTTAACACCAAAGTGAAAAACTGTGTTCTGCTGTGTTTTGGGCTTTAAAGAAATAATGCTCATTTCACAAAATTTCAATCACTCCACCGCTTCCCCACCAATACTTGACTATTGAACCTTCCATCTTTGGGACACCGGGAGACTTAAATGCCTCCAAATAGCTCTGAGTTAAATCAGACTTGTATATTTCCCCATCCACTGACGGACTGAACTCCAGGGAAAGAGACAAACCAAATAAGAAACTGCTTTGTTTTGCAGCTGAACTTTAAAAAGATTCTTGAGCTGTTTGCCAAGGATATTACCCAATATCTTCTCACTTACTAGGCGCGCTACTTTACTTCAACGCTCATGTTGAGTGTATGCGTTTCCTCTCTTTCTTACTTGATAGTTTGTTCATTGGTGAATTACTGTATATGTGCCTGGACACGCTTGCCTCGTTTTTCTCCTCCTATAGGCGAAAGCCGGAGTTGAAAAGGAAAAGACAGCGGTGGGATTTTACTTGTAAGAGCCCAGGCCTGTGCACGCTGAGCCGCCGCGATGCAATTTCAGTGCAGCGTTGCCACTTTCAGGCCTATTCATCCTTCCCTGCTGAGCCCCATTAGAGAAGATGGGCAGGTGAACAAGTGCACATGGAAAACAAGTTCCTCTAGGCGCTACGGAGGAACCAGCCCCCTCCTCCCCCCAGAACCGCTCCCCTCCACCCACACACAGAGCGCAGTCCTCCTTAGCCAGATGTAGATTGGAATAGACATCAATAAATAATTTAGAGGTCTTGAGACTTTTAAGTAGGAATCTATGCAGTGTGAAACGCTGTTTAATCGAGTAACTTCTGACGCCATATCAATCAAAGCGAGTTAAAAGCTGCTAACGTTGGCAGAAAAAGGCGAAGCTGGATTCTTTTCCTTTTATTCCATCGCCCTCCCTCTCCGGCTGCCTCCCCTCTACGACTTTTGTGTCGAGTTGATGGGACATTAGGTGACATTTGTATTCATCAATTGACCCACAGTCGCTGGGTCGACGGAGAGAAAGCAAAGGGAGAAAGAAAAATCTCTGAATCAATGCAGTTCATGTTAAGAGGCTGATCAAAAAGCAGCGGATTTTAGGAAAAACCTTTTGAAGATGCGTTTCAAATAAGCCACTTGATTTAACCTGCCAGACACCTGAGCCGAGCCAATTTCTTGATAAAGGTAGAAAATGTAATGAAATGTCAGAAGACAATTTTACTGCTAATTCTCACAGGCGCAAGGATGCGCTGATATGATAAAGTACAAAAGAGGCCCGTATGCAAAATAAGCAGTATCAGACTTGGGCACAGATGGAGTGATTTGAACAATATTTCCTCCTCACGTATTTTCTGTTCATTTCACGATTTATAAATTGAAATGTTTTACATTTTGATAGCAATAACTCCCTTGATAGATCAAACCTTCTTCTGTGTCTATATTATGTGTATACAGTATATCAGTTGTTTTACCACAGCTGAGAAATTTGGTAGCAAGAGCAAATGTGTCAAATTATAATAATATTGGAGCCTTACGGACAAGCTAGTTTAAACGGACGCATTTATGCAGACACAGTCATAGAAGGGGGTGAAAAAAAGTGTGTCTGAAATCACACACACACACACACTCACACACACACACACACACACACACAATGCTCAATCCTCTGGTGTCATCAGCAGATGTGTACATACCCTCGTCTCAATACAATACAGATGAGCTAATAGCCTCGGAGGCTCCCAGCCTGCCTCTGATCTCCATAATATCCACACACACACTCTCACAGAGAGATAGAGGGAAGTGTACCTGCACAAATCCCATAATATCTCTATACCTGTCCGTCTATGGGGAATCAGATAGACCTGGTTTAAATTCAGCAACATTCCAGAGACAAATATGATCACTTAGAGACACATTCAGACACATGCGGGTGTGTGCATGGGCAACCACACACACATGCACACAAGCAAGAAGCCATATCCACATGCACACACACACACAAACAGGTAATATCATTTAGATCCAACTGTTTTAGAGGTATTACAGGTTTAAAAGCTCATATGCAGAAACACACACCTAAATTTGTTAGTATTCATACAGTACATCAGAGTACAGTGAAGCGGCACAGACATCAATGACACTAATCAAAACAATGTGGATTTTGTGACTGCATTTGGAGTGATCTGGTTTGAAGGTTTTTCAAAAGTAAGAGCTGCTTTTTCCCTCTCAGTTTCAGAGAAAGTTCAGGTTTTTATAAATGCCAAGTGGCTTAAAACTAATGATTTTAAGCAGCAAAAAAAAAATTAAAAAGTTGTTGTATTTTCTCGCATCCAATACAATCAGGGGAACACATTCAAATAGAAGTATGCATGCAGTACCACATTTTCACAGTATACAGATGTGTCCTGACAGTTCTTTGAAGCAATGCTTCATTCCTCCTAAAAAGCAATTGAAGTAAAAGCATTAGTCTAATTTTTACCTGCCTGCCAACAGTATGTGATAAAATTGTAAAAATAACTGATTTCTTGTTTATTTTACCAGGATATGCTAAAACAACCCGACATATTTATTGGTAACTTTAAAAAAAATTTGAAATTACAGCAATTTAATCATGTTTCAAGCTAATGTTTTGTGAACGATTGCTTGTTGGCAGTGATTGCTGCTGAAGGTGGTCGCAAACAAAAAAATAAATAAAAGTGAAGGGTAGCATCTTTTCAGCCATGTTGTTTTCATTTGGTTTATTATGTAAAATATTCAGTTGAATCAAAAAACAATGTCTGATGCTGATGGTATTAACTACTCATTTACAAATTGTTTTACAAATAGTTGTGGGTTCTTGTTTTCATGGAAAGGTACCAACAAATTTGTGGAAAACCAATTTTACTTTTTCATAAATGTATCCGTAAATACTGTATGATTACTAATGGGATGTTTTTTGGTTTGTTGCTTCAGAGAGAGTTGAATAAACCTAATTTAAAGTAACTTCAATTATAATATTCAGGATGACATTATGACACAGTAATTGTTCTGCCTCTATGGAGTGTGTGTGAGCTTGTGTGTCTCTGTGCGGCTGTCGTCACTTCTTCGACGGCCAGTAAATACAAAGCAAAGTAAATTCCACTTCAGTCTGAGGCTTTGAGAGGATCTGAGGTGGATCTGATAATCACCACTGGGATTTGGTGTGTGTGTGTGTGTGTGAGGGTGTAGTGTACTGTTTGATCTCCAGCAGGGAGAAGATGCACCACAGGGACACTCCAGTCTGAGGAACTCAATAACGCCTAATTTCACAACACACACACATCCTACAGAAATGATTGTAGGCATTTAACCATGCACGCCAACACACACACACACAGATCATCCACACACACAATAACAAACAACCACTAGGGTGCTATTGCCCAGTAATAATTGTGTAATATCCCAGTAATATAAAGAGGTGATTTTTTTTTTTTTAGATCAAACAGTGAATATGAAACCCTCCATTACCGTGCAACAACAAGGACAATTTATCGAGGTAAAAACACAACTGGGACAAAGTAATGACACAAATATTAAATAAATAGCTGGAGAAAATCACATCTAACCTAAACTGTGGACGAAAAACAAATAAGCTGACGCTCAGAATACATGATTGGGACTAAATTACAATTCATCTCCTTTCACATTTACAAAAGTTTCGTCTCGATCCCAGCCGTCTTTGGAGAGCAGTTGAAAATATTAAGACTTCTCACAGGTGGACAATTTGCTTCTGTCAATATTGGAAACATCCAGAGTAGGACAAAAGAAAAGGGAACTGTAGAAGAAACCCTTCAGACAAAAAACAAAGCAAAAAAAAAAGTAATAAAGCACAATGTGAGAATAGATGTAAGAGGAGGCAGTTGTCAGTCATGACTGAGACGATCAATACGTGGTTCCTGTACTTCCCTCTGGCTGCAGTGTAAGAGCCAACATCTGTCAATTAACACACAGAAACACACACAACTATCACACCAGCATATAACATATCTGGTGGAAGTTCCCATGTAGTCTGCACACACACACACACACACACAGTCCTACCAGCCAAAGGGCAATAACCTCCTATGAAGCGTTGTGGTTTGGATCAGCAGTATTGACAGCTTTCACATTAGACCTATTGAAATGCATTGTTGTCGCTGTGACAACATGGACACACACACACACACACACATATCTCTCAGGAATGCACCACCAATCAATCTAACGCCACAATCACATTTTTTCCACCTGCTTAAACGGAGAAAAACAGTCGGGCAGCTCCCGCAACTCTTCAGTGTCACCGATCTGACCCTCCACCTTGACCTCTGACCATCAGAAATCGTGGTCAAGGGTTCAAGAGGAGGGAGGGGAGAAGAGAAAGGGCGACAGAGAGGGAGGATCAATAGATATGTTCTGACGGTCAGGCCGTCTACAGGAGAACGAAAGGCTTTAAAGATCAATAAGATCTGACATCTATTTAGTTACATATTAATTTGTTTGCTAGCTTTCACTCCTTATAACTTCTATTTACTGAACAGTATTTATACAGCACTGACAACTTATTCACTTCAATAATGCACATTAGTAAATTATGTAAATAATATAAGCATGAATAAATTACTACATAGGTGTGTATGGGTGTAACAAAAAAGGGTGATAGAGAAGGAAGAGAAGAAAGGACGAAAGGGATAAATATCTACAGACGTGAACATCACATTATTAAAATTAACGTTTTGTAATCTGCTGTAATTTCCTAATTTCTTGTTGTTGTCAGCATCAGAAATGTAATGTGGACAAACTTGATCTCTTTATTGG
>OOFC01029023.1:17667-30273 GCA_900323345.1 Pseudochromis fuscus | reverse complement strand
CTGTCATTACTTTTACATATGAAATAACTGTTTCCCTCATGCTGTTTGGTCCTTTAGGTTATAATAAGCTATCATACTGTAGAAGCTCTTGATAAGTTTTGTGAGCAAAAATATGAAATACATGTAGGGGATCAGAAAAGTATCATAACTGTCTGAACTGTAGTGAGGTATGAAGTACCATGACAAAATGTACATGTACTTCTAATTCATACAGAATCACCTACAAAATAACTGTCCATGCTGCTTCATGTGTGTTGGACATAGTCAAATCTTTGTTTACAGCGTATCAATGTAGAAAATAATATGTCAGTGGTGTTGTTCCCACTGCATCAAAAAATTGTTACTGCAGCTTCCTCTACTCCAAATAGTGTTTTCTTTGTGTTACATCACTGCTGTGTTTCACTGTGCAGGAAAAAATAGAAAAAGATCAACTTTATTGTTCCTGAAGGGAAATATGCTGGAAAGCTGCTGAGGTCAGTGAGGAGGACAAACAGTCACCCAACACGTGAACATCAGTCTCCTGATGTCCAATCAGACACAAAGTGTTAAATAAGCAGATAGTTAAATACATAAACCTGTACACAACAGCACAGAGATGCTCCACATGTGGAGGTTAAAAAGTCAAAGATGACTGAAAATAAACAGGACATGTAAAAAACACTGGATCTAAACTGATCTGAAAATATTGGAGTCATATTTATGGTATACATGGTATTGGTTAGTTTAAAGGAGTCTCAACTTTTGGATGTACGGACTGTGTGACATCACGACCAGTTAATACAGTGAGAATGGACTTCAGTGGATTAACCATCTGTGTAGTAGTTAAACTTCTGAAAGATTTCTAGTAAGAGGAAGAAGAGTTAAAATTATATTCTTTTAGGGTCTAGTTATTTATGGAGGTCTAGTATTTTTATATCTTGTTTGATGAGTGAACGAGTGCAATTAACTCAATTAAATATGGAAAAGAAAAAATTTAAATATATATAAACTACCGTATTTTCCGCACTATAAGCTCCACCTAAAAGCCTTTAATTTTCTCAAAAACCAACAGTGCGCCATATAATCCGATGCGCCTTATATATGGATCAGTATTGGTTAATTATGGCTACCGTGGTCAGGGGGCGTCGCCGAAGTAACAGGGGTAAAAATGGTAAAGGGAATTCCAGTCCCACATCCCTCTCCCTTATAATCCGATGCGCCTTATAGTGCGGAAAATACGGTAATCCTGAAGAGAACATTAATGCCTGGACCACATTTATTGACAGTCTATAGACAGTTGATGAGACTTTTCATTCATTCATTCATTCACACTGTTAACCTCATGGTGGTGCTGCAGAAAAAAATCAGTTCATCGGACTCACCAATACATCAATATCCTCTGTACAGCTGCACCGCTATAACATCATGGCTAAAAATAAATGAATCGAGAACTTTGCCTTTTCTCACAAAGCACTTTGTCGTTTTTTTATCTTAACTTTTTAAAAGAGCGAGCTCTCCTTTGATCTCCTCAGCAGACAGTAGCAGGAGATATTTGACTGATGAAAGCACTACAAGCTGCTGCTGTCTTTATTACACTGCTCACAGGAGGAACTTCATTCAGCTCCATCCCACCGCCTGTGTCAACCTTATTACAGCTCAGTGTCCCTGCAGTTATATGAAGATCACTGCTGTCATTATTAGTCTGCTAACCTCCCCCTCAGGTGTTGTGTTGGTGCCGTAATTCAGCTGCTGACTAGATGTTAGCTCTTGTTCTGCTTGTGGATTGTAGCAGGAGACTTAGTTACATATCAGAGTAACTGTGTCTAGAAATAAGAGTTTTGTTTAACTGCAACAAATATCACAAAACTGTCCATTGAGCATATTCCTCTTGATTGATTGTTAACTTACTACCTAATCTCACAATAAGACCATGTGCTCCTCAGGACAGGCTGTGGAGGGGAAGGGTAATAAACTAAAACTTTGACTTGCTGATATTTTCTTTGTAAAGTATTATCTGAACTGTGAAACCTTGTGCACCCGGAAAAACAGATGAAATACAAGCCATAAGGAAACCAGCTCCACTCTTTTTACAAAAAATGTTTATTGTGTTTGGCAGGTGTAATGTTTTCATGTCATCATAGTTTATCAGATGTTAACATGCTAACATTAGCTTTAAGCATTAAGCATAGGTGACCCTGTGAATGTATATTTTTGTCATAAATATGTCAGATTTATTATCTTTCCTGAGGAGGACTGCTCCTCAGGAATGTGAAATAGTCTACCACTGAAGTCCATCTAATACTTGTTGTGACGTTTGAGTCCTTGTCAGAAAACCTGAGGATCACCAAAGTCAGTATGATTTATCCTTTTGGGACCATGAACATCTTCAAACTTTAATTGCAGTCCATCCAATAAACCACCACTGCTGACCCTAAAGTCAAGCTATTGGCATGGCTAACGACACACATATTATTATTTCTCATGTCCAATAAGAAAAGGATTAAATGAGATTCTTTTGGAAAGACCCAGAAGTAAAGACAAGTCAGGGCCCAAACCAATATCCTTTTACCTTATGCTAAATTTAACCTTAATGAAAAGTCACACTGAGTAAAATAAAGCTCTGATCTGATAATGCAGAGACAGAGTCGGGGCTCCAGGAGGATCACGGGTAGTGAGAGTTGAACTCTCAGCTGGCTCGGCCTTGGACTTGGCAGCAGCCTCGTACTGACGCTGGGGGCAGATGGTCTCTCTCTCAGAGTCAGGCGTCAGCTGTTCACAAGCACAGATGAGGGACTTAGTGCGTCGGACGCTGACTCTCACCCACGGCTCTCAGAGGGAAACACAGTCACATAAACTCCTGAACAAACTTACAAGTCCTCGCTCCCTGTCGGGTTCAACTGGAAAACTACTAATGAAGACACTTCTGTTTCCGTCGTAAAGTTCACATTCAGTTTGTGACAACATGCTGCTTTCAAGGTAGGCCACAGACACATTAATCCTTCATGTCATGTTGTCATTTGAAAGAGTGAGATGTACTAATCACTTGTAGTTACTTAGTTACATTCTGGAATCTTCTGGAATCATACTGACACTTAATGTAGAGTGAAGTTACAGATGTAACTTTTTCATAACAGAACTTCACAAACTACTCACAAAACACCTGAAAAAGATTTATTTCAGCAGTTTTCTTCCAACACAGCAGGTTTTTAAAATATATTTCTGTATTTATTGCCACAGATATTTAGTTTTTGGAGTGTGTTTATGTGTTTATACACTCACCTTTACACGAGGACGAAGAGTTGATAGAAGGATCACTCACCTGCCAAAGCTCCTTTAATTCCATTTGCTGACCGTGGGATCTGCCTGAGCAGCTTATAATGTCTTTACAGTAATACACACTTCAGCGAGACAGTCGTACTACGAGCCAAGACCAGAGACGGCTGTAAACATAATTCATTTGTTTATTATTTTTAGTCTACTTGAGTTAACAAGTAAAAGTTTGCAGTGATTTATTTTGGTTTTCAAGTCATGCAAAGATGTTTCCAAGTGAAGGAACATAAAGTACATTTAGTTGAACTTCAGTGTTTTTCTTATATTGTTTTTCATGTATACTGTTGTTGTTGTTGTTGTTGTTGTTGTTGTTTCATACTTTTTACTACTCCATTGCAATTCAGGGTCAAATATTGGACCTTCGACTACCCAACATTTATTTGATGACTGCTGTTTCATATTCTGATTAACAATAAAAATACGATCAACAAAATAATCTGGATTATTATTATAGATAATTAAAATTGCCAACAACTTTACAAGCAGTAACATTACAACATCACTAATTATAATCCAATTATGTAATGCACAGTATCCTGAAATAGGTCATTCTGCAGGAGTACTTTTACTTTTTAAAGTTTGTATTGGTGCTAATACTTAAAAAACACTTTGAACATGCAGAACTCTGTGTTGTTGCTACTTTTACTTCAGTAAAATAAGTGCTTGTATTCTACTGTGTGGTGCATCTTGTGTTATTGTGGAGCTGTTTGTTTTGTTACATTGTAAACAGAATATCTGACCATATGTTCAGAACAATACTTCTGAATGACGATGGCACCGAGTCACCAGGTCATTTCCTCATCTGCATCCTGCTGTTGAACAAAGGAGAAGCTCGGAGGGGATCCCCAGTTTCCTTTTGTGGTTCCTGAACATTTCACATCCGCTCATATTTTCACCTAAATAACAACTAATCTGTCATTTAAAGGCCCAATAATGTCTCACATTGGACAAAAGGAGTGTTAGGGTTAGCTGAGACGGAGCAGCAGATCTATGTTTGTCTTTGCTGTGGAGGTTAAAAACATCTTTTCTTTTTGCAGGTGCACAACAGGAAACAGTTTGGTGCATGTTCTTCGTTCAGGAGCTTCCTCTCTCCCTGGATGCCAGATGCAGGACGTTCTAGTTTCACCCTTCAATGAGTGAATCACATTCAACCAGCTGCACAGCAAAAGAAATAATAATCCTTCAAGATGGCAGCCAATTCCCTCTATGTTACTGAGGAGCCAGGGTTTGGCTTAACTGAAGTGGACATATGTACGCTGGAGATTAATATGAAGTATGAACTCATCCAGTCCATTGTCTGCTCTGTTTGCCTTTCGTTCGGCCTCATCTACTGCTTTTTCGGTATGTATTCACGATGATATCAAATGTAAACCTGCTTGAAGTGATTATTCCAACATCTAGCTGCACACACTGTTTTTACATGTTTTCATTAGCTCACCTGGAGGTGTAAAACCCTCAGTGACAGGTGTCTGCAGGGTGCCAGGGGTTTAGGGTGGATAAGCCCAAAGCTGGAGGAGGCAGATGGGTCGTCATGTGTCTGAATCTGACAGAGGCAGTGTGTATAAAGGGCCACCTGTTGCACTGAATGACATCTCGCTGGTTTCATGGTGTTAAACCTGACACCAGCTCATGTGTGTTGAGACAGTGAGTTTGTATTTTTATAAACAACTTGTACAAAAAAAAAAAATCAGAATTATTGTTGCAGTGGAGAAAAAAAACTGTCTTCAAACAATTTAATAAACACAAACTACTGCGTGTTGTGTCCTGTGGAAAAACGTGACACTATGCAAACACACATGCTGCCAAAGTCTGTGTTCCCAGTATCTCTCACAGGCTGTCAGCGTCGTCCATGAGGAAGTAAATGAAGGTAAACATGAAGAAATATGAAGAATAAAACAGATTCAGTGGTGGTGTTGTAAGTGTCTGGTTTTGTTATGTAACTGGAGGTTTCTGAGGTTAGTTGGTTGGTTATTGTGTCATGCACACATGAGTGCCCGGCCCACATGAACTCACAACACACCAGAATACCCAGCTGCTGTGGTGAAACATCCGCCAGACGTAAACAAAGTGTCTGTCCCACCAAAGCAAACAAAAAGGTTACTCTACTGTAATACAGCATTTTTTAAAGTGAGGAATTCACAAAGTAGTTTCAGCCTTAAACCATCTTATAAAGAGCAAGAAAACACAAAATAGACATGACACTCACCTGAATCACACGATCAACAATTTTAATCCCTATTCTCTCAGTCTGATACTCACATTAAAAATCTTCATGAAAGGGTTGCAATAGATGGAAATTTACACTAGGACACACTCACACATATAATGTATTTCATCAATGTTTGATCCATCAGCATCAGCGGAGTCGTCCAATCATCTCGTATTGTTACTTCAGTTCAGGCTGAAAGTGAAGAAACCAGTGGACACAGACAACTGACTCATTACATGTACAGTAAACCTCTGAGGACATTCAGAATATTACACACAAATGTGTTATTAGTCTTATCCAAACGACAAGTAAACCATGGTTATCTTGTGCATTTATAGTCATTTAAAATAATTTGCAAAAAATGTTACTGCAATTTTGGTCTTAAAAACTAATAAACACCAAATGTTCATTACTGGATTTTAACACAAAACAATTTGTGGAGAAATCTCTATTTAAAGTAATATGGAGTTTATCATTTTATTTATCAAATATGTTGTATTTATGTAGATATAATTTAGTCCACAGTCTGGCAGACATTCATGCAACACAAAGTAATGATATGATCAACCACAAGGTTTGTTTTTGAACAAGATTTAAAATCTTCTTTCAGTAATTGGACATTGGAATTGTCCTGTGTACAATTAGTATTATAACTAAAATAAAGTTCTTATTAATTCATTAGCATGTTGCACATTACACAGTAATAAAACTGTATATTATTAATATACAGCCTTGTAAAGCACTTTGGGACCTAGCTAAGGTCATGAAAGCGCTAAATAAATGTACTCAACTTACCATTTACCAATATTCCTTTCACCACAGCCATTCATTTGATTATTATGTTAAAATGTGACTGATGTTTTGCAGTAATGTTAACACTGTTGCACTGACTGAGCTGTGTGCATGTTAGTGATAAACATCAAAATATGTTGTAATATGATTTGGGTTTTACACTTATGCACTTTATACTTCTCTTGGTTATTTCTGGTAGTAGACTCTGACCTTGTTTTACTTGCTCTCTTCAGGATACCGCTGCTTCAAGATGGCCATGTTCTTCTCAGGCTTCTTGTTCGGCTCAGCAGCTGTCCTCCTGTTCTACCACAAGGAGCCTGTGCTGAACGTCCAGCTGGGGACGGAGACAAAGGCGGGCATCGGCCTGGGCGTTGGCGTGCTATGCGGGCTCATGACGATGCTAGTGTCCACCATGGGACTCCTCGTCAGCGGCCTGCAGCTGGGAGGCCTGCTCTCCCTCTCCGTCCTGGTGGTTGTGGGACAGTTTCACAGCCTGACTCCTTTGTGGGTGCCTCTCTGTGCCGTGCTTGTTGCCAGCATCACCGTGGCTGTCTGCGCACTCCTGCGGCAGAAACTGTTCAGCATCGTCCACACATCAGTGTTCGGAGCCACCACTGTGATGCTGTGTGTGGACTTCCTGATGGGGACCTTTATGCTGCCGGATCAGGTCTACGATATGTTTTGTCAAGTGGCTCCACGACCGCTCTGCTGGTATAACTGGGCAATCACTGGTATCTGTCCTCTCCTGAGCCTCACTGGTGTGTTGGTGCAGTGGTGCTTTACTGCCAAAGGAGTGTCACACACAGAAGGTGGGTGTGATTCACGCTGCACTCATCGATGCATCAAGCTCAGGCTGCTTTTGTGTCTAACATGTCCCCTTCCTTCTGTGATGCTGTATATTCATTATTTACTTTTTCTCTGCTTTGGATGCTCCACAGCTGCACATAAAAAACACAAGAAACTCAGCAAGAAGCACAAATACAAAGAGCCAAGAAGAAGACCTCAACCATACCGCCGGCGCAGGCCTCCACCCCTGAAGCGGTACACCGGGGACGTCCTGGCACCGGTCAGTGGCTCACATTAAAATGTGTTTTCCATGATCTACGAGCTTTGTAATCAGCTTTTATTTCTCCAGAGGAAAATTGTCCGCCTGACATTTTCAGTTACAAAATAGCCTCATAATGTATGATGTCTTTTGTTTGTCAGTGCAATAACCGTGCGACTGCCTCCTGTTTGCCTTCCAGAGTTATCTCCAGAGCCTTCAGGAGCGTCGGATGGGAACAGGCTCCTCCACCAGCAGCATCAGCACCATCACACACACTCTTATTGACTTTGACTTTGAGACAGGCTCCATGGTGCCTCTGACAGCTGCCTCTCCGGTCTTTTCAGTCTGAGCGAACACGGCATCAAGTGACTGTAAACCACACACATCAGAAGAATTTGTAACATCGTAATGATAATTAAATATTCGCTTTCAATGCTTCACTTTCACGGAAACAGTTCAACCATTCTGACTTCAGGTTTGAATCCCTTTGTATCGCCTTCATCGGTTACTTATCAACATGCATGATCTGAAATGCTTTCGCTGAATAATGACCAGTTAATGCACCATCCACAGTCATCAGGCCTTGTTGCAGAGCCGAGTGGCTTGGTGTCACACAACTATATTCACAACACAACCTTTTATTCTGCTAATACTTTCACATCTTCTTGAAAATTATCCATGTCATAGATCTGTCTAGATTTGTTTGAAATTAAACTATTACTGTCATAAACAATAACTTTATACTTGGGCGTGCAATAAAAATAAGGCTATGCATATGAAATGTGTCATTCTGGACAGTAAATTCATGCAATATAAAAGTGGTAATTATGGGACACTTATAAATGTTTCAAATATCAGATGCAACAGTAGCAAAAAAAAAAGACTTTTTTAGTTTTAGTGATGAAAGTTCACCAGGAGCCACTTCATCCAGGACCAAGCAGCAAAACCACAGAGTGAACTGGTCAAAGGTGTCCAGGATCCAGGTTTTGTTTTGGTTTATTGAATTATCTCATATTTAATTAAAGTTAGTGTCACACTTTCAACATTTTTTAATAGATATTTCCAGTGTGTCTGAACCTGCTGTGCCAAAAAGCTGCAATGTGGCTTCGTCCTCTGCACCCACATCTGTACAGATTCAGGGAATAAGGACAAAATGGTGCATACTGGGACAAAAACTCAAAGCTTTCTGCATCTTCTCCAAACAAAATAAAAGTTTGTTGTCAAGTCAGTGTGGACGTGAACTCAGAAGTCAGCCATCTGTAGCGGTCATTTTGCTAACGACATTAGGGATCTCCAGGGAAACTGATCTAATCAGCCTGCATTAGCACAGTCGACAGTTTCTCTGGTTTACGAGTGTGAGGCCGTCTGTCTCGACAGATAAACTGACTTCATCCTTTAAAGGTGCTCTCACCTACTCTGACCAATTAGGACACCCGCTGAGGTGAAAGTAGGCTGAATGTCACAGAAAACCATGCAGTGTGTTTTTGTTTTATTTGATTAGTTTATTAGTTGAAAACAATTGTAAATTAGTCAGAGTTCATTCAGACAGATGTGTTCTCCCTGATGCTAGATGTTACAAAGGTCCAATACTATATATTATTCATATAATCCATATAGACAATATAATAAATACGCATATAATAATACAGTACACATCCACCGACAAATACTGCTACAGTGTAAAACATTAGCTGCACTCCACATGAAATAAGTGTTAAAAAAACACACGGAGAGACATTTTATTTCTGAGTGATCAGTAATGAGCCACAGCTGCAACTGGTCAGTGAATAAATGGTTAGACTTTAGTTCTTTGATGTGCACCGGTGAAGATCATATTAGATCCTCGGTGCCAATGATACATCTTTGTTAAGTAATAATATTAAAGTAGAGGAGAAGCAGTGACAAACAAATAGACAAATATCAACATGTTTGATCAAGTTTTCCCAGCTTAGAAATGTTTAATTACGATCTGACAGCGGTGAAAGCTTTAGGAGTTCATTGTAGAGAAGTGAGGCAGATACAGATACAGGAATCTTCTTATTGAACTGAGTCACTGTGCAGATAAGCTCTGTGTTGGATCCCTGCTGGCCTCTGGTGGCTCAGTCGTCACAGTGCATCCAGCGTGAGGCGGTGCTGAGAGGATAGTTCCTCTCCACTGCTTTATGCTGCTGATTTACACGCCAGTACTGGCTGCCTTTGAACATGTAAACATGACCATTAGTCCACGTTAATGCAGCATCGATGTTGCTGGGTGCTCCGCTGAAAAGCTGCCCGATAGATCGAGGATATGATCGGAAGTCTGTTGGACCAATTTCATCCCACTGCCAATATCCAGAGCCCTAAAACAAGGAGAGATGAGTTACTGGAAACTGAGCATGAAACTTGAAACTAATGTAGTTTTTATTTCTTACTTTGAAAAAGATCAGTTTTTTGTTCTTATTGAAGTAAAAGGCTGAGTCGATGTTTGCAGGGAGGCTGGTCAAACGTTTGGGGAAGCCACCATCCAGTTTGAAGTTGGTGTATCTCCACAGTTTGTCCTCTGTAAAAAGGACACAGGAAAATACTCAGTGTACATATTTGTAATAACACTTTGTCAGAATTGCTCATTGTTCCCCTGCGAGAAATTTTGAAACCATGAAATAAATGCACCTTTCAGGAAGTAGGACTTTCCAGTCCGTGGAGAGTGAACAGCTGCACTGAGGCTGCCCGGCAGCTCCCTCCACAGAGCAGAAATCAGGATGGGAGAGTTGTAGCGAGAGTTGGACACCGTCCACACGTACTGCCCACTGAAAAAATATGTCTTACGCAAAGGACCTGCAGGGACAAAATGCAGGGGAAAAAATATCTGTAGATAGATCTTCCTGAGAGAATGGACAGCTCTATTTTCATAACCCCGACCACCCTGGAGGTCCCTGTTTCAGGACAAGGTTGCTGTTATAAAAATATAAAAAATGCAACCCATCACTATTTTTTGAAGGCTGGCTTGTTCATGGGAGACTCCACCTTGTACTACTAAGACTAAAATGAAGGCAGCATTGTTTTCGCTTTATTTTGTTGCAGCACATTTAGAAGAGTAACATCAGTGGCACTAAATGATCGTAACAATAAAGAGACTTCTTATATTTTAATGTTCTCCCAGGAGGCTTTTAACCAGAGCCCATTGTTGTTCATTTCAACCTCGCAGTTGCAAAGCTGTTACTGACTGAAGAATACAGAGAGTGAGGCACGTTTTATGATGCAGTCTGACAGCATCGGAGTCTCTATACCCAACATAACTGCATCCAGAGTGGCCTTGCAAGGATCTGGAAGATCTCCTCCTGGCACTGACTGGCCTGGATTCTTGGAGGGAGGACTCTTCTCAGGCTTTCCTGAAAAAGAGGGGCCAACACTGCAAGTTGCATAAACAGTACTTCAAAGAGCTCTCATATCCTAGTGTAATAATATTCTGGCTTTACCGTATAAGGCCTGGATCCCTCGTATGTCATCTGGATGTAGCTTGAAGTCGGAGCGGTATCCATTGTAAACCGGTCCCATCAGTGCGTTGTGGTACTGTGAGTGGCCCAGGCCGAGAGCGTGACCGATCTCATGAGCTGCCACAATCCTCAGGTTGGAGCCGGAGGTCTTCCCTTCTGTCCACAGCTCGTCTTCGTCAAAGTGCACGAGGCCAGACTCAGGGGCATCAGCATGAGCTAAAACTTGGCCTAAAGATAAAGGAAGAATTCTTATTGCAGCATCTCATTTACACCTGCCACTGTTTCAGCATCAGAGCAGTGAGATCAGGTTGATCACCTGTTATAGTTTCTGTAAGACATCCAACTATGATCTGCTCCTACCTTTACCATCAAAGGGCACTGGACATGTTTTATCTTTCCTGTGGAAGGAGATTTTGATGTCTGTTCTCCCCTGATGCAGCTCCCTGAACCTTAAAGGCGACACATCGCTCCAGTACTTAAACGCCTTCTGGATGGCCACACGGGTCTTTGCCTGACCCAGGTCAGGGGTGTAATTGTAAATGCGGTAGGTCAGCATCTTCTTACGCCAGTAACCTGCTCGATTACAGTTTAAGTTCACTTTTACACACTTATTTGCACAATGAATGTGTAATATGAACGTAGTTACTCACCCATGACTCGATATTTGAGAGACTTGTTATTGAAAGGATCTTCCAGCCCACACCGAGGTTTGTTCATCATTGCCAGAGTGGCTGAGTCCAACTTCCCTGATACCTGCAGGTTTGTCACTTTCTGAAAGATTCTGACAATCAGAGGAAATATTATCACATTTTATTCAAAGAACAAGCAACAATGAATGACAATGGTACAAATGGCCTCACCTCAGGGCTTCCTGTATTTGCTCAGGTGAATGATTTTGATCTTTACTATGCAGTGGGACGTGCAGGTATCCATACTTCCTTAAATACGCCTAGAGGAAGAGTTTAATAGATATATGGAGGAGGAATCAATTGACTGAAGACATTAACGCTTTCAAGAAAGATGTGTGTTCATTGCTTAGAGATGTTACGTTTATCTAGCAGCATTAATGTTATCAGAAGACATGGTTGGTGCTATTATCTGCACTACATCTCACACCTCAGTCCATTTAAGTCAAGACAAGACAGGACAAGACAGGACAGGACAGGACAAGACAGACAAGACAAGACAAGACAAGACAAGACAAGACAGGACAGGACAGGACAGGACAAGACAGGACAAGACAAGACAGGACAAGACAACAAGACAGGACAAAATAAGACAAGACAAGATAAGACAAGACCGGACAGGACAGGACAGGACAAGACAGGACAAGACAAGACAAGACAAGACAAGACAAGACAGGACAAGACAACAAGACAGGACAAAATAAGACAAGACAAGACAAGACAAGACAACAAGACAAGACAAGACAAGACAAGACAAGACAAGACAGGACAAAACAAAGACAAGACCGGTCAGGACAAGACAGGACAGGACAAGACAAGACAAGACAAAACAAGACAAGACAAGACAAGACAGGACAGGACAAGACAAGACAAGACAAAACAAGACAAGACAAGACAAGACAAGACAGGACAAGACAGGACAAGACAAGACAAGACAAGACAAGACAGGACAGAACAGGACAAGACAAGACAAGACAAACTTTATTGATCCCACACAGAGGAAATTCTTCAGCAACTTGAACCATCACTGTGAAAGGAGCAGAATCACCAAGATTCCAAAGGAATAAAGATTTAAAAATGTATTTTGTTGCC
>OOFC01029023.1:0-17647 GCA_900323345.1 Pseudochromis fuscus | reverse complement strand
CAAGACAAGACAGGACAAGACAACAAGACAGGACAAAATAAGACAAGACAAGATAAGACAAGACCGGACAGGACAAGACAGGACAAGACAGGACAAGACAAGACAAGACAAGACAGGACAAGACAGGACAAAACAAGACAAGACCGGACAGGACAAGACAAGAGCGGACAAGACAAGACAAGACAAGACAACAAGACAAGACAAGACAAGACAAGACAACAAGACAAGACAAGACAAGACAAGAAGACAGGACAAGACAAGACAAGACAAGACAAGACAAGACAGGACAGAACAGGACAAGACAAGACAAGACAAACGTTATTGATCCCACACAGAGGAAATTCTTCAGCAACTTGAACCATCACTGTGAAAGGAGCAGAATCACCAAGATTCCAAAGGAATAAAGATTTAAAAATGTATTTTGTTGCCATGACTTTTCTCTTCTGTTCCATTAAAAAGTGTTTTATTTGATTATTAGTCTACAACTACAATCACTGGCATCAGTCGGCCTGGATGCTCTACAGAGCTCTTTCCACTGCTTTCAGATTCTCGTCTCAGAGACTGATATTTTTTACATCAATATTTCAAGTTATATTTCAGCTGCTCCAATATGCTTTGCATGTCCTTACCACTGCTTCTGTGAGGTCGTTGCTGCTCAGGGCGATAGATGAAGCTGTTGTCAGCAAAACAAGAAGCGCCATTAACTCCAGTCTATTTTCCATTTTCCGGTTTGGGTCTTTTTCCATTACTGGAGAAATAAAAGCTAATAATAATAATAATAAGTTGACTTTTTCAACTGATACACAAGTTCAGTATCTTTCTAAGCCTGGCTGCATCCATCCTCTGTGGATTAGTCCTCTGATATCGGAGCTGGAGCTCATGTCTCAGTTTAGGCATTCAGTTTTTATACCAACAAGTGTCTGTTCAGGACCTGCCTCAAAACCACATAATAAACCTTTACAAGGAATGTGATGTGTGGATGGCAAAAACCAAAACATATTTCAGACGCTGACTGCGCCATCACGCCTTCTTACACCATCATTTAAAGCCATTTGTCTTGATGTGTCTAAGAATAACTTCAGATGTTGTTTACGTCAAAGGAAGCAAATAAATTAAGAAGTAAATCTGTTAAAAAGGAAGAGCACCAGCTTCCCAACTTCCCACCAGCTATTAAAGGTGCTGACTAACGACCTGTTATGTCATCGTGGTGGAGGAACAGCACCTTCTTGATAGTTAATTAAGCTGTAATACTTTGCGACTGAATTATTTTCCAGACGTGACAGAAATACCACTGCTGCTGAGTTATGATTTATGTGTGTGAAATGTGCACTTTATTCCGTGAAATCTGAGCATTCTTCACTTTATGGTATGAAGAAAACAACTAACCACACTTCCTCCACGAGACAACAGCTAATTATACTGTTCTCAGTGTAGAGGGGAAAAACAATGACGCCCCCGGGTAACCATTGCTACAAATCGTCCCTGAATGGAGACAGATTACGCCTCCTTTTTCTGTACTTACATCGTGGTGTCAACGCTCATAAAATCTGAGCTCAGGTGGTTTACGGTCCTGATATCTCACCAGTAGGGGGCGTCTTATACCTGTTAACAGGAGGCTTTCCTTGTAACTCAACTGTAAAAAAAATACCGTACTTTCCGGACTATGAGCCGCTACTTTTTTCCGACGCCTTGAACCCTGTGGCTTAAACACCGGTGTGTCACATGTATTGGTGGCAGGAAGTTCGTTAGCTTTTTACAAGCTAGCAAGCTCCGTGCCGCCGACACATTTAACCTCGTCACATCAGACCCGGTGAAAGTGGACCACATGAAACTGTTCGAATTAATTCAATAGCGGCTTTTCGACAGGTGCACTCAATAGTCCGGAAAATAAGGTACTCGAGATACACCAGGTTTTTGTGTGATACAAGTAGTTCACAGACAGGCAGTACATCCGGAAGTGAACTCAGTTGAACTCCTTGTATCCATGGTTACTGAACAGGTGTTTTTTCATTTGTTCACACAAGACTATACATCCAAATTACCTTCATTACACTGATGTAAAATCAGTGTAATGAATAAGTCCCCCTCTACCCTTTACTGGCGTAAAGGGTAGAGGGGGACTTATTTCCTTTTATGAATCCAATGCACCACAAATTCCAACTTTATAAATGTCCAAGAAAAAATTGTGGTACTACCCCTTTAAGTGGCGTCTGACAGGCATAGTACAGGGTAATAAAGACCCTCTATATAATTACCGTATTTTCCGGACTATAGGCAGCTACTTTTTTTCCGATGCTTTGAACCCTGCGGCTTAAACACCGGTGTGGCTCATGTATCGGTGGCAAGAAGCTCATTAGCCTTTTACAAGCTAGCAAGCTCCGTGCCGCAGATACATTTAGCCTCGTCACATCAGACCCGGTCAGAGTGGACCACATGAAACTGTTCGAATAGTGGCTTATAGACAGGTGCGCTTAATAGTCCGGAAAATACGGTAGTCTTCTTACTGACAGTCAAAGATTTTTATTCTTCTTCTTTGTACTAAATCTCTAAAAACAGGTTGTGCAAAAGAGAGTTCGAAAAAAGGAGTAAAATTTGTTGGGGACAATTTAATCTGGGGATTACTAACCAGCAGAATACTAGTGAGCAGTTACAGCTTTAGGAAGGTGTGTAGCTCCAGAATAAACTGCAGGCCCGTGTTGATTGTAGTAAAGAAACATGTTTTTAATTAGTTTTTAAACAATGCAGCTCTATGGCACAGAAGAACAACCCATATTAGGCTTTAACTATACAGGTGATACTAGTACGTGGTATCAGCTCTTCATGGTTCATGAGGTGTGTTGACAAAAAGAAAAATACAGTCAGTCTAATCTTTTCAACATATAAACTATTACCAAAATATATATGTTTATCTAAGACTTCAGGTCCTTCTGTTCAAAAAGAGTCTCAATCTATAACTCTACTCAGCAGGTAATAATAAAAAGTAACATGAGATACACAGTGTGTATTTTAATAAATTTAATGACCGTATAGACTCAACATTAGTGTGACTACAAGAGGTAATCCAGTCACTGACAAAAATGTTAATTCTAAAGCAGACAGGTCAACAAACTAGATCATCTTCAACAGAAAATATTTTTTATGTGTCAGTGATTCCTGATGATATGAAAGGTACAAAATGGAAAAACAGACATGCACAAAACGAGTCACGATGACGTGTTTAAAAGATATTTAGAAATGAGCGGCCTGGCCAACACCAGCCCACAAACAGGAGTCATGGTGTCCTTTAAAGATCTGAATCTAGAAAACGTGTCTGGAGACGTGGTTCCTGCTGCGCAGTCGCTCTGCCTGACGGCCGTCGGGACTGTGTTCGCTTCCCAAGTTCATGATGAATATCAAATAGGTAGAATATGTTTAATGGAAGCTATGATCACAAAGCTGCTAGGCTCCCCTCCTGTATGTAGTTTGGATGTTCAGTCTGTCTTTTTCTGCCGTTATTGCTTCAAGAATCTCGCTCCAACTGCTCCAACTCTTCTTGTAAGGCCTTCACTCGGCCCAGCTTCTCCAGCTGATCCTTCGTCGGCTCCTTTATTTCCCCTGAGTCCACTTTCTGCTGCAACTCTTCCACTTGTCGAAGCTTCTTTTTCAGGTTTTTGATCTTCTTGGCCTTTTCTGCCGCCGCCGCTGAAGAGTCATCTGGAGATGGGATGGAAACCGGCGCCGCCGTCTTGCTTGCAGACTCGCCGCCCTCTGAAATCGACACGCTCTCGACGGCGTCGGTCACCGATTCTACGTCTGCGTCGCCGTCCTGACCCTGGTGCTGCTGCTGTTTTCGTTTTTCTTTACGTTTCATGTTGCGTTTGGCAGACTTGGAGAGGCCGGCGGTCTCGCTGTCGCCACAGCCTGGGATCTTCTGCTGCTGCTGCTGCTGCTTCGGTGCAGCTGCCTCAGACGGGCTCATACCAGGAGGCAGGTCGGGTTTGCTCTTGAAGAACTTAACGTACTTGTTTTCATACCTGAAAACAACAGAAGCACAATTTAAAACAGAATCACTTAAGTCTCAGCATCAAACAGAGGTCTTTGTCATCAGAAACTCACAACCAGTAAAACCAACCCTGCCATCAGCTGCTACCCTCTTGGATCATAATGAACCCACTGACTTCTGGTCTAAGAGTATCTTGGATCTTTCTTTGTGTCACAATTTATAGATCATCTTAGAAATATTTCAGAAATCCAGTTTTACACCTGAATCACTGTAGCAGCTGTGTTACCTGCCTGAGCCAAAAATCTGTGGATTGACTCCGGACTGTATGAAGACCTGGTGTTTGAGACTCCAAGCATGTCTTTCCTACGCTGTATGTCTGACCTACAGACATGTACTCAGAGCCTCGACAAGAGCTCTCATCTGTTCAAAGGGCCTGACTTAAAACTAAAGGTGGCAGCATTTACCATCAGATCTTTGAGGCTCTGGAACAATCTGCCCGAGGAAATCAGGTCGGCCGAGTCGCTGAACTCTTAAGTCTTCTTAAAACTTATTTCTGTCAGAGAACGTTTCCTGATCTGACCAGAGTTTAACTTTACTTTGAAATATTAGCCTATAAAAATGTTTTTACTCTTTATGTATGGCCACTGACTTTTTTTTTTAAGAATCAAATCGTTTGTTTTTGTTTTAATGCTGCCTTTGTGAAACAGAAGAATAGAGTTTGTGCTTTAGAAATAAAGATTATTACTATATTGACCATTTCAAATGAAGATCAAATCTAATGCCACTGAACTTATTTCACAATTAAAATAACTGTACTCATGAAGGACTTTTTAAAAATCCTTTTACAAAGGCACAATTACACAGATCAAAATAAATAGAACCCAGTAAGTAAATGTATAGAGAACAAATAAGCTTAATATACAGAAGAAAAATATAAATTTGTATTTGTATTTTAACACACGTTTTTAGAAATGACTGAAGAGATGTCACATTGATTTGGTCCCTTTCAGATCCTCAGGCAGGAAGATCCAGAGCTGGCAGTCACCTTCAGTCTGGATCCAGGTCTCAGGACCGGCCAGAGGAGTCCTGCCTGAGGATCTGAGGCTCGTAGAACTGCAGCGATTCAGCAACACAACTGGGAACCATGAAGCCCTTTAAATGTTCAACAAACAGGATCTGTAGCTACGTGTTTGTTGGCCTTGGTAAGGTTCATTTGCAGAGGGAAAAACAGTGCACCACTTCACATACAGATGAGCTGAAGGACGAGTTGTGTTGTTGCATCAACACTTGACAGGGAGCAGTGCATCTGAACTAAAGATAACTGCAGGAGGACTGAACACTCGTCACTAACTGTGTACCGCTTGGTATTTTTTCCTAGACTTTCATATAATTTCATCAGTGGGTCACCAGCTCAGTCACCACTGTCTGACCTCATATTGTGATAGTAACAGTTGTTCATAATGTAAAATTTTCTAGGTACTTTAAAAAAGAAGGAAGGCAGAAACAGGGCTGACGTGTTGTAGTCTTTCTGAATTTTTTAAGGGCCTCACAGCTCGTAGCAGGGACTGAGAGTGCACTTACACAGGGACTTCTTCCTGGGGCACATAACCATCCTTCACCCGCCTCGGCTTCCTCCACGTTCCATCAGGTCGCTGAGTGGCTGCGATGTATTTCCCTAAAAAGCAACAGGCAGGATACTGAGTGACCACAGACAACTTGAATAGACCTGAAGATGCTGAAGCTTTTGCAGCTAACTTTACATTTTCACGAAAAAATGATTGAGACACATCTTCACTAAACATGGATATAAATAATAACAACAATATAATTTTCCACTTGACTCATAAAATGTCACATACATATCAACCATGGATGTAAACATGTGAATATGGCGCCTATATGACACCAGTGAGGTAGAATAATATATCACGTTCATAAAACTATTCACTCGGGGCACAGTGTTTATTAGTTATCGTACTGTAGTGTGCGGTGCAGTAATATGTGCACCTTCTGCAGCTCCTCTGTTCGGGAATGTTATCGATATAATAAATAACACAGGGGCTTCCTGGACTTTTATTGCACACAAGAGACTGGAACTGAAAAAAACAGCCAGGTGTCATTACACAGTCTTGAATGGCTGCTAGAACCTCACCACACCACCAGATGTCGCTGTGCACGCTGATATCGGCACAAACAGAGAGACACCTCCGCTGTGATTAAATGCAGTTATCCAAAGTCTTAAAACTTGTGAATCAGACATGAAAGAGAGCATTTATTATTGCTCAGCTGCATGAAATACTCTTAATATAAAAGACCAACAGTTTGCAACGTGAGGGTCAAGACCTCCCCAAATAGTCAATAGATAAATTTCAGGGGAAATGAAGACAGAAAAGAAAGAAAAATAAACTTTCTCCACATTTTATTTTTAATTTTTACAACTTCATCACGTATCCATATTAACAAACTGCACTCAATAATGTAGGTCTGCAAGTAAATACTACCTAATTCAAAAAGCAATCATGGAAAAAGGTGGGAAACACTGTATTAGACCATTATGGGCAAAATTGGTAAGTTGTTGTGAGTAACCCTGCTGTAAGAATTTAATTGTACATAATACATTGTCACTCAAAGTATGTTGATTTGTGAGATTTATGTTTATTTCTGTAAACAACTTCTAAATTAATTGTTTTTTTCTCCAGAAAGTGAGGTGAAGTTATTATGATGTGATATTAGATGGTCAAAATCACAGGGTTTTATTCATGGTCTGACTTAATCTACTAAGTTACAGTGAGTTTTAGACATTTCCTACACTCATCCTATTGTTCTGATGTCACTGACCATCACATTAGGCCACATTACAAACTAATGCAACAACAGGGATATTCATATAAAATGTAACTGTTGCTGTGATTGAGAACAGTAATGATTAACGATTTGACATCAAACTGATCTGTGATGACCGTTTGCTAATTAATCGATCACTTTATGGTTTTATAAGAAGACTTATTTGGTATTTCTTAGATCTGAAATAGAAGGGTCGCCTCCTCCATCACAACATTAGCTTAACTCACAATTACAACAAGAAGGCTAAGTAGCGTTAGCTTGCTAATGTGGTAACTGTTAGCACAGTGTTAAGAAAAAAAGGTAATGTGACCAATTCAGCATCTAGTAACTACATAGTTATAAAAGTAAAATACAAAATCAGTTCCTGGTAGGAGCAGGATTTGGTTTCACGTTGATAACTCCGACAGCAACAAGCTAACAAGCTAAAGCGGGGAGCACAACGTTAGCTAGTTTTAGCTAGTAGCATTAGCTCTCTGCAAAACAAAACATCTGAATCCACAGCGTCTTTAAACGTGTCACGAGTGACAGTGAACGCAGCAGCTGGAAAACACAGTGAGTAATTGTAGTTGTTGTTGTTTTTAATTCAGAGGACTCAGTTCCAGTCAAACAAAGGTGCACGGCACATGCAGCAATCTTACCAGATTCATCTGTCACATAGGGGGTTGCCATTTTGGCGAAATGTGCCGCTCCGCTCCCCTCACTCGGTCCGTAACTGGGTCCCCAAACGTCCCCTCGCTCGCTTCGATCCCGCACAGCAGCACAGCTAAAGCTTTGCAACCATTTGGGTTAAAATTGTTCCTACACTCGAGGTGAGAGCTGTCATGGCAGCTAAAAAAAGAGGACGGCAACGGGCGGTAACAGGCGACAAAACGAGCGCACCCTACTCTTCGACTTCGGAAATGACGACGTGGACCGTGGGTTGCCAGGTCTGGCTGTTTGCCGCTTTTTTCAGTGTCGATACAGTGCTGGAATTAATAGATAGTAAAATCATCATCAAGTCATCATCAAGTTGCATTACCACAAAAGTATTAGATGCACATTAGTTGCTGTAGCAAGTTAGTGGGAAAAATGCCTCTGAAACATAATGGAATAAAATTATGATGGAAAATTGAATGAAAAATATTGGTAAACAACGTATATTTTCATTATAGAACAAAGTATAATTCAATGGTGGCATTAATTTTAATAACTGCCATTTTGTTTCCTGGATGCACCTTTGGATTGTTCTGCTCTCTGTTTGTTCTTAGCAGCTGTGCTTCGCCCTTACTGATATCACAAGGTGGCTCATAGGCAGAGATCACAATCTGTGTGACATAATAAACTTGCTTCATAAAATTTATCTCAGAGTCAATTTACCAGTGAAGTACTTCACACAGTCTCTGAAAACTTAAGGACAACATTTAGAACGTTTTATAAAGTATTTATTTGATCAAGCCAAATATACTTACATCTTTCTATATGTTTTCTGTAGCTTAATGGAGACACTCCTGAGCTTATTGTCCTGGAGGCTGAGGCACACCTACATATACAGTATCTCAAATATTGTAAAAAAAAAAAAAAAAAAAAAAAAAAAAAAAGTAATTGAGTATATATTAATAGGTGAGCAGGTATTAAAAACACACCTAACAAAAATCATCAGCTGAAATTAAAAGCAGATCTGAAGCCAGAGGAGGTTTTGGAGGACAGAAAGTTACAGTTTTAGTTATTTTTAATGGTGTTAAAGTTAACGATTCATCATAACCCCCCAAAAAATCACTATTTGCATATTTTTCACTGTCACTTTGTAAATTTATTTCTATTCACATTAGAATAAACATTAAAATTTAGACCTAAAATAACAGTAATGTGGATTTATTGGTGATGAATTTTATCCACTACTTTAGATTCAACATCCATCCAGACACAGCTCCAAACTACATCAAACATTTAAATGTGTGATAAAATGATTTGTTTGGACGATTGTGACAGGAAGTTGCATTTGAGACTGTAGGCTTCACAGTTACCACGTTGATGGACACGTCTGAGATCAATACATTTATTAGAAAGGTGGCGTAGTGCATCATAGTTGAGATTAACTCAATGCGAGCCAACTGAATAAGCTGCATGTGCTTTTCAAAGTAAAACAGTATACATGCAGATTTGTAAGTTTCACAGATGCTTGATTTTTATTCCACAACGATGCAAAAGCAGCTGAAGAAAAAAAAAGTAAAACAAACTGGAACTCAAAATAAAAATAACTTCAAGAAAAACTGTATCCCAGTGGACACAGGCTGTTGAATGGCACAGTTTTATTTTACAGATGAATTGTCCTTCAAACACTGTGTTTATTGGCTTCAGTTTTGCAGCTACACCTGGAACAACACTCAGAACAGCAGCTCTTAGTTTGCAGCATCATCTGTACATCAACTGTGCAGATATCTGGACGTGTTATTTGAAACACGTATTTAAAACAAACAACTTTTAGATCCTCAGGACTAGTTGAAAACATATCAGCAGGGAGGAAGTTTGCGAACATGAAGCTCGAACCTCTTTCCTTTAATGTGAAAACTTGTGTTTCCACATCTGAATATTCAAATCAAACTGAATTTGACACTGAAATAAAAACAATTTTCCGGCAAATCACTGATAAACTAATTAATACTTTACAAGTATAAGTAATAATAGAAAAAGCAGAGACTGGACGACATCTTACACTCACTGCAGATGAAGACTGTATTGCTCATAATGATGACAGATGAATCCAACTTGCACTGCACATCAAAGATAAACACAAGTTACCTTTTGGGTGAACTCCTCAGTTTTCTTGCTTATCGCCCATATATCCTGCATCCCTACTGTTACTGCAGTGACGTGATGCTTTAATACTGCAACAGTTAAGTGCTAGACCAATAAATCATTGAACATTTATCAATTGCAAAAAAAGGAAGCAGAGATATCACACAGAGAAACAGCTTATGAGGCACTGGAAGGTAAAATCCACAGATACAGTTAAACCTAAACACACATAAAGTTCAAAGTTAATCTACAGCAACATTCAAATTTGAACTTTTTAAAAATCTTTGCAGAAAGAAAAACACCCAATAACACCTTCCAGGTCTTTCTTCGACCCAGAGTCAAAGTCTCCAATGACAACACGTCCCTAAAAAGCTTTTCTGACCTGATGAGAAACTACAACTGCCTCAAAATGACTTCAGGTCCTTTGGCCTCAGTTGAAATGGCACAAACTCACAGTAAGGTATTTTTTTCTGAAAGGAAAACTCTGCGGTCACCTCGCTCACCAATGACACTAGTGGTCTTTCAGTGACCCTTCAGTAAAATGTAGCTGCTCTGACGACCCCCCCACTCAGCAGGGTGAAGATGACACCTGGTCGTAGTCGGGACACTTGAGGAGAGCGGGGTAGCTGGCGCTCATCTGGAGGGAAGCCTCACTTGAGATGTCCGAGGGGCTCCGTCCACGGGACCAGGCCTCCGGGTGGAGGAACTGACCGGAGTGGTCCGAGCAGTTGCTGAGACGAGGGCGGTAGAAATTGGGGTGACGAGCCTGGTAGATCTCCTCGGCTGTGTAGCGCTTCATGAACAGATACACGGACATGACGCCTGCACTCTGCGGTGAAACACAGAAGAAAGAATAAAGAACTCAGAAATCCCTTCATGGGGAACAAACTAGACTCTTACCAAGGTCAGGAAGTGTTAATAGAGTGATCGAAATTGCTCTTAATTAATACTAGAAACACTACAACTATTCTTTGTTCACATTACTGATTACCTGTTCATATTTTTATTTATATTATTCTGATATTATCTTGTTTTTTAGTTGCTTATCTAACATATTGTCACAGTTCCTCATAATGGCCACTAGAGGGCAGTGGACACTTGTAACTGTGAACACAAAAGATCAACTCTGAGTGGAGACCTTTGGGAGAAACTTTCAAATTAAAACATATGGTGAAGAGTTGTATTAATTAACTGAATGTCGTGTGGGGCAGCTAATTACATCCACCAACAGATATTGATTTCTTTTTTTTTTTTTTGGAAGAAATAGGTAATTACCCAAAGAATAATTAAAGAACAATTAAATTTGGGGCAAGAAAAACCCAACACACCCAAACCCTATTACTTATAATGGCCAAATGTTTTAACAGAAGCAATGGTGACAGGGAATGTACTTGTAGATGAATAGTTTCTCACCTCAGTGAGCAGGAAGGAGAGGGCAGCGAAGGCAAAAGACCAGCCGTACTTATAGGTGAAGTAGGCCTCGCTGCTCTTCGTCCTGTTCAGCATTTCATCATTTATACTGGAGATGTACAGCACCAGACCCACAACCAGAGCCAGGCCTACGAGGCAGAGAAAATTAGTTTCTCAAAAACCAAAAGAATTAGAGTTTGAACACACACAGGAAAACACAGACCCATGTACCTGAGAGGATGAAGAAGATCCCGGAGACAAACGCCAGGATGGTGCGGTGAGGACGGACGTGGCCGATGTTGCTGAGGACGAAACCGATGAACATGAAAAAGAGGCTGACCACAGGGAACGGAGTGGCTGAGCGGATCATCTCTGAGGAGGAGGAGGAGGAGGAGGAGGAGGAAGAGGTGAGGCAGACAAGCAGAGAAATGCCTCTGATCTCACACACAGTCAGTATAAAATCACTATTTAATTCACAAAAATATAAATGTGTGTGGATTTGACTTAAATGTGACACAAAAAGATGTTAATATTCTGAAAGTGTTTTGATCTCGCTCTGATTTAAATTGTTTTAGCGTCTAAAGCAGCTTCTTCTGGGAGGAGGGGGAACAATGAGTCTTCAAATAAAAATAAAATGTCGACAGGTGATTATCGCCTGGGCTGGGTTTTCTTCACAAGCGCAGTACAACATTAGACCGTTACAATGACTCACTTAAGTGATTTATCCTTCAGTTAAGTTTTGACATTGAGCTACGCTGAAGGACCTCAGAGGTGAATTGTCTCTGAAAAGGCAATAAGTATTCTGGAGATGAGCAGGCAGCGACACCAGATGACTCAGACTCATCTGTCTGACTACATTCAGATGGTATAGACCGCTGAGCACAACCTTATAAGGAAAAAAAACAACAACAGTACATTTATAAAATGCTACACCTGCGTATGAAAACCTCATGAGGAGGTTTAGTTTGGAGGTTTCTGCTGTTGTTACTCACTGAGGACGTTTACTGTGGACTCTGACGTCAGCTGGACATTCATGGGCATGATGTACTCGATGGTAAAGCAGCGTCCTGACTCGTCACCTGAGACGAACATTTAGAGACAAGGAGGAGACACATGTTGAAGTCCAGAGAAACACAGCTGATGATTGGTGTAAATGTTAAAATAAGAATAAGCTTTACTTTTGTAGCACCTTCAAAAAACTGTTTACAAAGTGCTTTAACAACACAGAGAAAGATGAATTATCAGGAAGAAATGTACAGTTACAGGAAGGATTTTTACATGATATGGATTTAACCCTGAGCCTGCAAACTTCCACCTGGACTTTTTATGCTTATTTTGATTTCAAATTCAAATTTAACATGCAAAATCTAACTTTCATGTGCAGTTGCAGTGTTTTTGTTCACTAAAACTCTAAAATCAAAATCCGTATTTGTGTTTTCTGCTATTCTTGTTTCTGTTATTTCACTCTCACAACACGTAGTAGTAAATCAGCTGTTTTTCCGGCTTCTGAGAGAGGCGCTCGTGAAATTACCGTAATACCACCATATTCACTATAAAGTGCAACATCTCTGCTCTCAGGAACCATTGGAATTTTTCTGATTGCGCAAACCGTGACACAATTACGGTAATCCACAGACGCATGTGCAGGCCTGTCGCTGACACGCTCGAAACGAAAGAGTAATATTTCAGGACTTTTCCCGTAAGTAAAATCTTGTATATTGTAGCTTTAACCTGCTTTTTCACAGGGACAGAGAGAAGAATAAGAGGACCAGTAAGACATGGCACAAAAAAACGTCTGAAGGGCAGCTCAGTAAAGTGGGGAGCTGATGAAAGCAGGTGAACAAAGAGAGAGATTAAGAGAAAGATTAGAAAGGAGCTATTAGCAACCAACAGCAGGGACCAGAACAAAAATACCAAAAGGAAAAACCAACAATGACAAAAAGAGCTGTTAAAAATGAACCAGAGACTGTGTCCACACGCTGTTCAACACTTTGACTTCATTTCTTGCCAACAGTTAAACTGGAGAATTAATCACAATCTCATATTTGAATAGTAAATATGGCGCTAGAGCTAAAGAATAGAAAACAGAGGGAGACCGTATCCACCTATAATTAACATGTTGCATCTCATTTGTTAAACACAAAAATATACGGCAAACATTATTTCCTATTCCCCACACAAACCAGTGAATCCTCATTTTTACACATGTACAAATGAAATGAGATACTGTAGTGTCCTCAAATTAACTTAAATTTGTTCAATCACAAACACATTTTAATATTTTAGAAGCTCTCTGGGTGAAACAGGAGCTAACGAATGACAAACCTATCAGCTGCAACTGAGCGAACACCTTCAGTGTGGATTTCCCACCTTCAGCTTTTCTTGTATTTAGTCATCAACTTCTTCTCTCTTTTTTTTTTAAGTGTGAGTTACATCACATCCTGCAAAGAAAGCTACTCCGGCATTATTCAGCGTCACACTGACACCAGCTGGCATCATCCGCCAGCTCTGTGGCTCGACGAGATGACATCTGTTTGTAGGTGTGTGTGTGTGTGTGTGTGTGTGTGTGTGTGTGTGTGTACAGTGTAATTATACTGCAGCACTGAACTCATCTGGTATTATACTGTGTGACTAATACAGGACTCACTTTCTGTCTTCCTGTTGCTCTTTCTCTGACTTTCCCTCTTGTATTCAACACTTATTCACAACCCTGCTTTCCCCATCACCCACACCCATCCACACACACACACACACACACACACACACACACACAGATGAAGCAAATGTGTGAATATCATTCTGTGTGAATGTCAATGCTGGCGGTTGCAGTGACGATATGTCAGTGTGACAGGATCAGCTCCCTGCTGCTGCCTCATGCTCTGTACATACTGCACACTACAAGTGAACATCTTTGAATGTGACACTGTAAAATCTAATCACATCCTCTGTTGCAGCACCACACACACACACACACACACACACATGATTATCTCTTAAAATCTTGAAATCGATCCCAAATCTTTACTGCTGTACATTTTTTGAATGTTTTTGTTACTAACCAGCCAGAAAGCAGACTCTCCAGAGGCCAGAGTGCAGCGAGGTCTTGATGTCAGTGCTCTGGTTCAGAGGCATAATGACGCCTTCCTCCAAGTACAGCCAGTAGTCTGTGCTCACCGCCACTCCCAGCAGCCCCAGGCCGCTGATTGCAAAGACGCTGCTCAGCAAAGTCAGGGCCTTCCTGCTGCACGCACTCATGGTGACGACGGGGCGAGCGTCCAGCGGCCGGCGGTTAAACTACTGAAAGGATTCAGCAGCAATCTGGAGGAGAAAGGAAAGAAAGATGGAGAGGAAGAATAATAACTTCACTCATCTCTTTTCAAAGACACACAGACACTTCTGTGATTGATGTTATAACAAAGCTGCTACCTTGTCAAACCTTTGTTCTTCCAAAATTAATGAGCAATTTTCAGATTCTCAAAATACCTCAGGGCGGTGCAGGAGCCTTATGTAAACAAAACCTTAACATCAGGGGATTTATGCAATCAGCTCTTTGGATTTGCATCCAGGAAACTCTGAGGTACTTGAAGGTGTGTGTGTGTGTGTGTGAATGTAACTGAGGAAGATGAAGGAGGAGGAAGTCTGCTTGTGAGCTTCACTTGTCCACATGATGCTTCACAGAGCTTTCCGCTGTGCTCGGGAAGTCAGATCGACTCGTCCCGTCGAGCAGTTAACGACATGTCAGGCGGCCGGGAAAGTGATGACATCAACAGCGTCTTTGTTTGGTGGCCTTGCAGGTCTTTGTATGACTCCAATAAAAAATGATCTGCGTGTCATCCTCTCACTTTAGGTTTTGTTGACTTGCACGCAGAGCAGCGCGGAATGGGGAACTGTCCACATGAGTTTGTTGCAGTGATTATAATATTTGGCTCTTCCTCTTCATCTCTAAGGAGAAAGTTTTAGAGTAGTTTTTAATCCAGTTCATGTCCAACTCCATCCAGTCTGGACCAAATGAAGAATAAACTGTGAGTCAATAATAAACCCATTTGAGCCTCCAGACTGAGGGACATTCAATGTGTTGCGGCCCTCTGCTGTGAATACAAATGCTCACATTACTTGAAATCCACTACAGGGGTTTTGATATTTTGCTGCGATGAATCTAACAGCTCTGGAAAAGGCTCGTCATTCATAAAAGAGTTCACAAATCAGAGAGAGGATTCAGCCGACTGATCACACACCGAGACCTCGTGAAGGTGATAATTTAGATCCCATTCAGCCCCCATGTGGATGATGTATGGACGAGGATGGTGACTGTCAGGAAGAAGCTGATTAGCTGATTTCTGCACGATACCAGCAATTGTGGTGCAATCTTAAAAGCTATTCATTTTCTCTGACAAGCAGGTAACTCAGCCAGTAATCATCGGCCACTTTCTGTGTCACATTTTATGAATAAAAACTTCAAAAGAGCCCAGGTTTATAGATCATAAGTCCGACTGAAGCTGGTCAGACTGAGAGGGTTTGGACGTGTACAGAGGAGGGAGGAAGATGCTGGGTTTTGAAGTGCCAGGCAGGAGGCTTAGAGGAAGACCAAAGAGGAGGTTTATGGATGTAGTGAACGAGGACATGAAGGTAGTTGGTGGATAGGGTTGGATGGAGGCAGATGATTCACTGTGGCGATCCCTGAAGGGAAAAGCTAAAAGATAAAGTCAGACTGAAGCTCCAGCCCTCGGTTCCTTCATCGTTATCTTCTTCATCGGAAGTATTTTATTACATTTTTTCAGTAGAGTGTTCACAGGAAGTCAAGGATCAATACAACCGGCTGGAGTCTCCACTGTCAACACACAAACCTCCAGGGACGACACCACCACCAGGGCCACAGATGACAAGGAGCTGAAGGTAAATAAGAACTGGAAATCATCTGACAAATTCATCAAATCCTGGGAGGATTTTTTTTTTTTTTTTTAATTTGTACAGATGGCAGCATGACTGTGAAAGAGTCATCAAATGATTCATCAACTAATTATTAATCTACAAACCCAGTGGGCACTGGGTTTGTGTGTTTTTGTGTTTGCAGGTGAAAACACAAGCTGGGCTTATGAAACATGGCTACAAACATACACTGTAGTGTCGGACAAGGTCATAACTTCAAACCTGGAATTACTTTACAGAATAAAAACACCACACTAGTATGTGGGGGCGTCTTGATTCTGTAGCAATGATGTGTTCAGTATCAAGTAAATACTAGTGAACAGAAACACCTCCCTCATCAATAAATTAGTGGAAATATCCTTCAAACACTGGAAGATCTACATAGAAATCATCATTATGGACAAAGTAGTGATTGTGACTGTGAGGTGTGAGTTCAATGAAATATAACAAGTGAAGGAAACATGAGCTGTAACCAGTTGCACAGCAGGGTCTAAACCAGCTCCTGCGTTTACAGGACTGTGTGATTGAAGGTTACAAGTGAAAACTTAAACACACATGTTTATGTTGGACGTAGGCGTTAAAATAGGAGCAACGTGAAAACATCCACCGTGCAAACAAACACTTCATGTCCATGTGGTTGGTTCCTACCTGTGTGAGAGTCCGCCCGCTGCTTTCTGTGGAGAAAAGATTGTCCTCAAAGTTGTGGATTAAAAACGTCCCTGCAGCAGGTGAAGGGACGTTCAGCGTCGGTGTGATTCCTTCAGCCCCGAGCAGAGCAGCGACACGGCGCGAGCTGCGTGTCCGTGGATGCTGCAGTGCAACAGACGCACGGAGACAGACACACTGGTCCTCTGCTCTGCTGCTGAGAGCTTTCAGAGATGGAGGGAGAGAGAGGGAGGGAGAGATCCCACCTCTCTCCTGAAGACAAACAGTCCTAACATTTTTACATGAAGTCTGGTTTAAATGAATAGAAAACTGAATATAAACACATGCATCTGTTGATAGTTTGTTACATTCAGAGCCCATAAGAAAAAAAATCAGGCATATTTCAGCATTTAATTAAAAGTTATAAGTGTCTCACCATGTGTAGCTTGGTGTAATACACTAGTATACACATCTCAATTATTACATCCTGTTTTGCACGTTTCAATAACTACATTTAGTTTCTGCTCTTTGAATAATTGCACATTGGGGTATTTATTATTTACTGTTCTGCTGGTTTTTGTTCATGTTTCCTATTGTTTATACTATTTTTTTATTCTATCCTTGTTTTATTTTTACTGTATATATTATCTATCTATCTTCTGAGCATTTCAACCAATCAGAAAAGTCCTCTCTCTGACATCACATGGGCTCATTTAAAATGTCAGCCTCGCCCATGATAGGGATTTCTGTTTGGAGATGATATCTTAGGTGTATGATATTTTCAATCATCCTATGAATCATTGGTTTATGTCATAATCTTCCAAACTGTATTTTGGTTTTCTATCCCTTTAAGGCCACAGCACAGATTATAATATGTCTGCTGTTTGCTACATCATTACTTAAACAGAAGAATCAGATCAAGGACGACTCGGCTTCTTTCCCACTTTCCCCTTCTCCAAGTGAACTGGACATAAAGATGCAAAAATATATTTCACTTTAAATTCTAACTATTTATTATATTGAGTGTACTTTTAGCTCTTTAATAGTTTATTACTTTATAATTTT
>OOFC01029021.1:0-14610 GCA_900323345.1 Pseudochromis fuscus | reverse complement strand
AATTCACCTAACCAGCAGGTCTTTGCACGCGTGGGTTTTCTCCGGGTACTCTGGCTTCCTCCCACAGTCCAAAGACCTGCTGGTTAGGTGAATTGATTAAATTAAATTGACTGTAGGTGTGAATGGTTGTCTGTCTATATGTTAGGCTGGCAACCTGTCCAGGGTGTACCCCGCCTCCTGCCCGATGACAGCTGGGATAGGCTTCAGCAGACCCCTGCGACCCCAGTGTGGACAAGCAGGTATAGACGATGAGATGAGATGAGATCTTTTGGCGCCGAATACAAATTCAAATAACTTAAACCAGTACAATGGTACCTTGGCTTACCAGTATCCCAACTTACAAGTTACGACCAGATATGGCCTGTCACATGATTGATTTTTGAGTTTGAGTTACGAGTAAAATCCGAGTTACAAGCTTGTAGATACGCCGCCCACCACCAGTTAGCACTCTGACCGCCATAACATCTGCCCAGCATCCCTTGTTTACTTTATCCTGTACCATTAAGAACGTGGCTTGTGGGCAATCCGTGAGTGATCTATGAGGAAGTGGGGATTTGGTTTTGTAGTTCTCTGTGTATGACGGTCAGTGCAACCACGGTGAGCAGCACATGCTGCAAGTAAGTCAAAGTTTGCCGGGGCGTGACTGTATCAGTACAAACATTTAATCACCGATGCATCTCGATGACCTTCCAAAATCACATTCACTCTCAGCTGCTCTACTGGTGCAACATTGGGCACACGCTTGATCACGTATCAATACATATCATTTAATCTTCTCATCCCTACTATAGGGATGAGTCTGAGGTAGGTGTGGGGCTGTCAATATTTATAATATATGTATAATGATTTAAGGTAGCAGGAGTTGATGTCCTACCTCCATCCCACAGCAGAGTGACCCCAAGTCGTGAGGAGAGGGAGACAAACAGCCCAACTCTTTCCAAAGTTAGGCCACTTCCACTGTAAGACTTTGGTAGTGTAACTGGCATCCCATTTACTGCCACGGCTTTACCTAAATGTCAGATAAAACACAGTCTAGGTCAAACAGCTGTTTCCCATTTCACCATTTAATACATCCCAAAACATACTGTGGTGTCTATGAGACCCCAACCAACAATCATTCATCATCAGCTTCCCATACAACACCATCCCTTCCTTCTTACCTCTCAGCAGGTGTATGACAGTGTTTGCCAGGCTGAGGGTGACTGACTTGGTGCAGGTAACCCCAGTACTCCCACACGGGACATTTTCTGCCGTGACACTGAACAAACCACTACTCTCCCTTGCCAGCACATACTGGCAGTCACCTAGAAAGGAGTAGTAGCGTCCATCGAATGTCACATAGTGTGGATCACCTGTCGCTACACACACACCTGCACAGGCAGACTGGCTACAGTGCCAGCGGCGCTCCTTACACACACTGAAAAAAAACATGAAGTAGAACCAAGTCAATGAAAGATTAAAGGAATATGAATATACAATATAATATACAATAAATATACAAGAACTGCATAGATTACCATGTGTTGCAGTCTTTAGTGATGGTATCATTGCTGTAATAAAGTTGACCATTATGGTGACATGGGCACTCATCTGGCAGAACACAGTGATCACCCTGAAGTAAAGTAAAGAAAGAAAGACACGATGTACAGAAGTCAAAACTCAGCCATATGGGAAAGGGCCCGAGACTAGACCCCCATGAGCCTGTTTAACCAAACAGATGTTGAGGAAATAAAAAAGCTGGTTTTCTACACAGAGCATTGCTATTGTTATTTTGGACAATCCACAGCCACTGAACACACTATCTACACTTCAGAACTGTTCAGTGTGTTCTGGGGAAAAGCAGTTCATCCAACACCTGAATCTAACTGAAGCCAACACCTGAACCTCACTGAAGCCAACACCTGAACCCAACTGAACCCAACACCTGAACCTCACTGAACCTCGCTGGACCCAACACCTGAACCTCACTGAACCCCCCCCAATATCTGAATTTTGGCGTATCTTAAATTTAATGCCAAAATTTCACTTTGCAAAAAATGTATCTCGTCCCAGGGGGTACATGGTAGTGGCTTGGATTTTGGGGTTTGGCCCTGAAAGTTGGAGTGCTCTTCTGTGTCCTCTTCTTCAGCTCTATAGAATTGCACGGGGAAAAAAGGCAATGCTGTCACTCTGGGCCCTCCACAGTCTAAAGTAGGGGTTGGCAACCTTAGACACTCAAAGAGCCAATTGGTCGTGTTTCCCACAGAAAAGAAAACACATAGAGCCGCAAAACCTTTTTGACATATAAAATGAAGATAACACTGCATGTATCTTTTTTAACCTTTATTCTATGTATTAAAAACGTTTAGTGTGTTGCATTCATGAGATCAATGAAACGGTACAAAGAAAATGATTTCTATTCTGCCTGCAACAAAAACATTTGAATACATTGGTACCTTGACTTATAGGTGCCCCTACTGATGAGTTTTGACTTTGAGTTGACAGAAAAATCCACGTAGCGGGAAGCGGTGATTTTGTTTTGTAGTTCTCTATGTGTGACGGTGAGTGCAGAGGATGCTGCGAGTGAGTTAAAGTTAGCTCAGCCAAGGAAGGAAACATTACAGGCTGTTGTTTTTGTGTAAGTTTGTAGCAGTGCTGAATAAACCTGCAGTCCTCTGAAACACGGTCGACCCGGATTTTATGTTGAGTTATTGCTGGTGGGTGTCGCCAATGGTTGTGACGCATATTTTGAGCGATGAGGAAAAGAAAAACAGAAAATAAACATTTTATTTTAATGTTACATGAGCACCATAATCTTCAAATTTAGAATTACATTGAAAAACTAAACAAAATAAAATAAATGTAAATAAAATACTGCAAAGACACAGGGAGCCGCAGCAGACCAATGAAAGAGCCGCATGCAGCTGTGGAGCCGTGGGTTGCCAACCCCTGGTCTAAAATATAAGTCTGATGGCTTTCTAACATATGCCGTATGAAAGAGCACAAAAAAAAGTCAAGGAAATCATATTTTGTGTGACATTTGATCAACCTTTTGGTACTTTTCAGGACGTTTTCTAAAAAAATTGATCTTCCTTCTCCTCTCTCTGCTCTCTCTGCACTGCAGGTCATGTGACCTCACTCTGAGCAGGAGAGCAGTCCCCAATACACACACAGTATAAAAGCTGAGAAAGGGCTGAGAAAACTCTCAAACTAAAACTGTCACAACTCAAAAACGGTACAAGATAGCAAAAACATGTAAATACAGGATTTACAGATTAAAGTGTTTTGACTCATTTAAACTTTCAATGACATCTGTAGGTAAAACTATGTTGGACCAGTCGAAGCTCAACCAGGTGTGGGTTTGGCTGCTTTCTCCACTTGATTGCATGACAGCAAAAGCTGCACAGTGAGCAGGATGACAGGCAGGCAAAACATAATGACATCTGTGCTTGGGAACACATAAGGGAACGTTGTTTTTCACATTTACATGTGTATGCTCAACGGACGGCCGGGGGGCAAGGGCCTGTCCAATGCTTGCAGCTTTAATTATTATTATTATTATGTTTTTAAAGTTATGTTTACAAAATGTTGAGGAAGGACAACTTTCTGTTTTCCCAGAAAAGGGAGAAAACAGAAATTCCCTCTCACAATTTCCACATAGGTCTGTCTGTGTCCCTGAACTGGAGGCATCATGTGTGAAGAACAACACTCTGCAAAGCTGTACAGATCCCTGCAATGTTTCAACACTTAAACAGATGTTACAAAGGCAGCAAAGGCAAACCGCAGTGATGCTGCAAAGGCTGCCGATGGCCAACCCAGGTGACAAATCCATACTTAAGTCCACAATACTTTGAACTGTGACATCATGTATGACTCATATTTGGTCAGTTTTTACTTTGTGAGTTTAAACATGAAACAAATCTCTTTTTTTCTTTTTTAAAGAAATGTGGATTTGTGAGTTAAAGGATTAGATCCACAAATGTTTGATTTTTTTAATTTTGTTTCATTGACTCTTTGTGGAAGTCTTTTAATAGAAATCCCAAATCATGTCATATTTGTCTTCCCCAGTGTGCCGAACACATATACTGCTGGAATTATAATAAAGTAGGATAATGAATCTAGTATTAAAACATGTAAAACAAGATGTATTGACACCTCCTCGGACTAGTTTGACACTTAGATTTGAGGGTTATGAAAAACACCATGAGTGTGTCATTATTATCATTATCATCATCTATATGTGGAGCACTGGTCACACCCATTTCACATACATTTCATCTATCTGTCACCTACTATGTCATCAAGAAAGCTGAAAACCACAGCAACAAGCATCGCTTCATAAGACTGCAGAGTTCAACATGCAGGGAGTCAGGGAGGAGCTGAAAGTTTTCTTCACTGTTGAGAAAATAGGTCATGCTTCAAAAAGTCACACATGCACAGGAATAACATCACGTAACAAACAAAAGATAAAACCTCACATTTCTTTCTTCATTTCTTCAAACTCCACATTGCAGTTGTGGAAAATTAAAGTAATTATAAAATGCTTGTTCGCATCAGTGTCACAATGAAATCTGCATCTCATCAGCTTTCATAGTTGTAAAACTGATAGAAACACAAGCTGTAATCTTCCACGGGGTAATAGGTTTAGAGTTTAGCAGCTCTGCGGTGCTGTAAGATGAAATTGTTTTATCTCTATATTACCATATCTCTGTGACCTCTAAACAGATTAGTGACCACATCTGCTGTGGTTACACTTTGGGTGTGATGTGCTTTGTTTGCAGAGAAATGCAGAGAGTGGTTTCAGGAGATACTGTGTTAAAGATAAACTCTGACTCTGTATTTTTGGGTGTGTTGTACAAACAACTGAAGTTTTTTGGGGGGGTTTTTTGCCTGTTTTTCTGGGTTTAGAAAAGACTAAACTCAAAAGGAGCTCTGACAAAAGTGCATTTAAAGTCAGTCATTAGTAACAAGTAGTGACAGGTAAAACTCTTCTGACCTCTAGTGGAAATGTTAGGTAATAGTGAAAGAGGTTGACTACCAGATAAGTATGCATCCATTTTCTATTGCCTCTTGTTCAATAGGGTCATGGGGGGTGGAGCCTATCCCCAATGGGTGAGAGGGGAGATATTGTAGGGGACCGGATGTTTTTATCTTAGCCAATTACAGTCATCCATGTTGTCAATGTGAAGATATCCAATCCCGGGTGAAATTTCCTGCAACACGTTACCTACACATTAGTTTCTTTAGTTTCCTTGCTGGTTAATTTCCTGATCTATATTGACCTTTTGGCCTTTGCAATATTACATTCACACTGCATGTACATCAGCCAACACATAAATGACAACACATGGTTTAATTTTCATACAACATCCTCCTGTTTATTTAACAGAACTTCTGATCAGTTTGTGCATTTTTTGTTCTTTTCTGTACAGTTGTTTGTCTTTAGTTACGTTGGTTCATTTCTGCTTTTCTTGAGTCACCAGTGAGGAGGGTGCTGCTCTGGGTTTCTGTTTCTCCCTGCTGCAGGTAGATGGACGTCCTGTCAGGCATGGGCCTACTGAATCATATCCTTTAAATGTCTTTAAATTATATTAGTTAGTTAATGGTGTGAGTTAGTGCTAATATTTATTGTAATAGACATTCACATCAGAGCACCATCATTTATCTACATATTTTCACATCACATGCTGCAGATGTTATTGTGTATACTGCATGGCTCAGTGACACTTTCCTACTTCAGATGGGGGTTAGAGCAGGTTAACTTAAAGATACGTACATTTCATTCTCACATCAATGGGAAAATCATCACATGGCTTCACACATAGCAAAACAACCACAGAAGACAATCAACAAACCAATCGTGGGTGACATTTCCTCTAATGAAAAGTCTCTGCATGTTATAAATAACTTATGTAAAGGACATCTGTTTCGCTGTCACATCCACGTGATCATCACACATGGACAGGCTGTGTTTTTCTGACTGTCCTCATGAGTAAGTTGTTGCATAAAAATCCTCAAAACGACATTGTGCAAATTATGTGGCTCACATTTTAACTGTTGTTTTGTGATGATGTTTCTTTTCCAGGAGCTGCTTCTTTACACAAGACTGGAGGTGTCGGCCAAACCGGGACACAACATCACTGTCTGCTGTGACTGTAAATTAAAAAGTGGTGTGTTTGTTGTGTGGTTCAGAAATTGTTCCCATGAGAACCAGTCGTCTCTTGTTCTGAAACCAGAACCCAATTCAGTCCTCGATGCCAATCTTCTGAATCCTTTCCCACGTTTTCATTTGGTGAAGAACCAGTCCTCCAAATCATATGACACACTAATGATGAACCTCACTAGTTCTGACAAAGGCCGAACTACACCTGTGGAGGTGGATGACAGAGGATTGATCACTTCCAGGCATGTTGACAGATATAGTGATGTCATAACAAGGATCATATAGGTAAGTGTTCTCATTTGATTTATGCCTGGTATATCTATGTGGGGGCGGCTGTGGCTCAGGTGATAGAGCGGGTTGCCTATGGATCATAAGATTGTCTACCTGTTGAAGTGTCCTTGGGCAACACACTGAAGCCTAAGTTGCTCCCAATGGTGGCTAGTGCCTTGCATGGCAGCTTGGTAGCCATTGGTGAGTGTGTGTGTGAATGGGTGAATGAGGTGCCATGTTTGGGACCTAGCTTAGGTCATGAAAGTGCTATATAAATGTACTCCATTTACACTCTAAGAGTAATCATTTAAAGAATAATACAGTAGAAATGTGTGCTCTGGTCTATTTCAACCTGTAAATCATTAGTACAATTTTAACCATAAGCCAGCATGAGCAACAATAGCATGACCTGTTTTTCAAAGACATCCATCAATAAACCCAGGATGATAGTGTCCAATAGGAGCAGGAAAATGATGTCTGCACATCGAGCCATGCATGAAAACGTTGATTAAAATAGGAAATAAAACAAAGTCACCGCACTCATCAACTGTAAGTGATGTTTGATCCAGACTCCAGTCAGCATCATCACCATGAGTCTCCACAACACTGTGGTGTGTACTGGACGCTGCTCCTCTCTGTGTGTCCAGCTTTCACCATCCTCTCCTCTCTCCTGGTTTATCACCTCTGTCACAAAACAGGTATCTGGTGTGGATTTACTCAGCTTTCCCATTCTGAGGTTCATTATATTGTCTCGATAAGTTGATGATCCTCCCTTTGTTGGGATTAGTTTCTTTCGTCGTCATTAACGTGGATGAATCTGGCTCCATAAATGATAAATGCTTCTCTTTTATTTATAGGTACTGTTTGTTTCAGTAATGATGCTGTAATTATCTCTGCAGCCAAAGATCCCGGGGTTGATGAGAACAGACCACACACCAGAGGCCAAGTACGACGCAATCAGGTAATTTATAGTGAGATCTTTTATCAGTCGTTAAATGATAATGGCGAACACGGCGAACATTGTGATGTGCATGCTGACTCACCGCCATGGCTTACAGGCACAACTTAATGTAACTGAGACATCCTTTTGCTTAATAACGGATGATAATCAATATACTAATAATATATTTTCAAACTTGGTAATGCATGTGTGATTATGATTCAATGAAAATCTTAATTTTAGAATGATGATGTATTTAATGCTGCACTGGAAATCCATCATGCAACACAGAGACCACGGTCTGCACTTATTCTGTTGCCAGAACTTCCAGGGTGAAAATATATGAGAATTACTAATGTACAATGAACTGATAAGAAGTGGTATACATAAGATATGACTTCCTATTCTATTCTACCTTGTATTATAGTCTCTTTTAAATTGATTTTATTTGTTTATTCATATAAAGCACTCGCACAATACTTCATGCTGACAGCAAAAATAAAATATTCTGCATTTTAAAGCCTGAAAACACAAATGGCTCCTTTTCTTTTCGACTCATCTCATTTGCTTTGACACTGAAAAGCTGTACCCCATAATGGGCAATAACACCGACGCAGGCCTCCAGCACATCCTGTCAGGGTGTAAGGTTGTGTTGCTTCAGACAGTGGCACAACCAAGTGCTAAAGAAGCTAGCTGCTGCAAAACTGCAGGGTGGTAGCTAAAAAAACTCAACCTGCAACAACTCTTTGTCAAACCAGGAGGAAGTTGTCAGACGCAAGCAGCAAGGAAGACTCCTCTGCTCACTCCTGGAGAGGGAGATGTGTGTCAGCCTGAGCAAACAGTTCATCTTCCTGCAGGAGGTCATGCAAACATCTCTGAGACCAGATGGTGTGGTGTGGTCCACAGCTGCTGGAAAGGTCCTCATTATTAAACTCGCTGTCCCTGGGGAGGAGGGGAGACCAGTAGAGGTTCAAACACACCAAACGTGCACAGAAGTGCAAGGAAGCTGGCTGGGCTGCAGCTATCCATCCTGTGGAAGCTGGATGCAGGAGATTGGTTTGGAAAATCAACAATCCATCTTCTGCATGAAGTTTGGATGACCGGGGTAGAGGATGCTGAGAAGGCAAGATACAGGTTGTGGCTGTTGAGGAAGACTTTGGGTACAGCACCTCAGTAGGGTCAGCTGCAGAGGGTGGTGGGGAGATGTCCCCATCTGGCCACTCACCCCGCCACCAGGAGATGTACCGGGTAGGGTAAGAGACATCAGTGAACGGCAGCTCCAGCTGATGACCCGGTGGGCAACAGCAGCGGTGTGGTAGGCATGTTTGCCGAGCAGGAGTCTGTACAGTGCAATTGAATGCCTTCGTTATTTTTTTCTGCATCCTGTGGCTCTCCATTTATGTATAAACATGTACTCTACTGTCAAGAACAAAAAATTCTGCTGTAAATTGGGTAGAATTACATTTTAGGTTGCAGGCCAATGATCTAAAAATCCTAAACTACTAAACTAAACTAGCTGCATCACTGTGGAATCAAAGACATTATAAAACCTCTTGGATTTTGTCTTTAATGGTGCTAAAGAGATCTGAAAATTATCCTTTAGTCAGATCTCTGTAGCAGCTGGAAGCCACATCTGAGTATAACTATTCTGAGAAGCCTTTGATGAGGCTATTGAAGTGAAGTTGTCTAAATGCCAAGTGTTTTATTGACAAATTATCCCTCATCATCCACTACCTGCTGTCAGGCTGAGTGCGGACAGGGTTAAAGGTGAATGGTCATCAGATGCATCCTTGAAGAAGACTTGAGGGCACATGACCTCAGACTGAGGCACTAATTCAATTATTCAGCATGCTTGAGCACATCACACAGAAAACAATGGGACGATGTTGTGGCTGTTGTTCAAAATAGTGATTAATGTTCATATGAAAGAAATCCTCAATCAACGTGAACCACAGGTACATATGATTCTTTACTGACTTTCGGTTTCTTCGTGTACACATCACAAACTATTTATATGTCTTCACTGTATTTCGTGTAGTGTGTTTAGTGCAGCTTCAGAGATGGCACAAGACAATATGGAGGTGACAGTGAAGAGACAGTGGTCCATGCAGAGAGCTGCAGCCTGACAGGAAACCCACAGTGACAAATGACCACTTCTACAACATGAAGACAGACTGAAACTGCAAAGTGCTGGCCTGATAGCACGTTCACGCACGCCATCGATATTTTAAAGTTTTTCAGTGGAGGTTTAAAGCCACACAAAGACCACACCAAACCACAGACACACATCCTGTGTACACACATCACAGAGGGTGATTTGTTGGAGGAGAGATGCACTCTGTTGTTTCAAGCACACATACCGACCTCACTGAAGTCATATATTACTTTGTTTTTTTAGCTTATATTTGCTTTTTGGTGGCAGCACAAGCTGTACAGACAACAATGATATCATCCTGTGAAGTAATAAAGTTGCTGGTTGAGCAAAGACTCTATTTACACATCCAGCATATATGGGCAAACATTAGCACAAACTAGAAGCCGTGATTCTGCAACTCGTAAAGAAATATCGGCCTTTTTGCTGTCGGTAAAGTTTCCTGCTAATGGCTTTGTGCATAATTTGGGAGCAGTTTATCTGAGTGTTTTCTTCCTATTTAAAAAGCTGCAAACCTGCTTCATTGCTAATCTATAAATAATGTATATAGCAGATCTACGGGTACATTCAATATATGAGATGCACTGTCCCACATTCAGCAAACCAAAATGATTCTGTCATGTCAATTCTAAATTCATTACATACTATTTGCCGTTCCAGTGGGGGAGGGGGCTAAGTATTAAAACTGAAAAATGCTATTTACATGTAGATACAGTAGACAGTATATATGCTGCATTGTGCAAAAAAATGAGGTAAAAAAATAAGTAATAAAATAAGAGCAGCAAATCTGAAGTGGTGTAGTAAATATAAGGTGTAAGTACTGCATTATTACACTGAAAATATCAGTTGGTTGGGATGTAAACATAACACAATTATTATTAATATTATTTGTGCAAAACTTTATGGTTTTATAATAAAAAAATGACATGGCATTTAACAAATAAATAAGCTTTTTAATTAAATTTTAAAAATCTATTATAAATAAGTGTAATTAGATACAGTTTAAAAATGGTGAAGTTCAGAATGTGTCACTGTGAGACAAACTGTCACAAACTTAACTGGGAACAAAGGTTATCACAAAATGTTATAATGTACATGAATGAAAAAATTTCTTACCCATGCTAAAAAAAACATTAAAAAAAACAGACCTGAACCACGATTCTGTCATCAAAAGCACTTGAGAAATTCATTTCTCAGCCTTTGTTTCACAGTGAATAATGTAGCAGGTGAAGTGAACAGAGCAACAGCAGCTGCTGAGCTGATCACACCTTCATGTGTGAACACACAGAGTCAGAGGTGGATGTCACCTCACCTCCATGGGAACATATTCTGACAACAGATAAGACTAGAGTGCAGTAGTTTTGTGATGATCTGATGACATCATGAGTGATTAATAAATCATGTGGTCCTCTGATTTTTATGGGTTAACAAGGTTTAGTCAGTAGCCTGAGACAAGTGAAGAGGTTCAGTTCTTCATAATAAATGAACATAGTTCCAATTGTTAGTACTGTAAAATAACAGAGTTTTTTCTTAAAACTTTCAATAATGCTTTTGCAGACAGAATATTTTGCACCCTCTAGTGGCCTATCTGTGTATTACCACTGTTGCCACAGCCAGTTTTTGAGGACCCCAGCTTCATACAGCACATATCAGAGTCATATACTATCACAATATACCTGCATGAGTGTTTTTACAAAGTTTAGGCTGAAGATGTATGATGAAGTGGACATTCATCTGGCATCACAAAAACCAAAGAAGAAGAAAACCCAGAATTTTGACTTCAGCACTTATTTGGAATCAAAACATAAAACAGGAAAACTATTCACAATAATGGAACAAACTGCATAGGTCATTCATTAGATTTGAATCTTTTCATAGTTTGTGTAAACCAGCTCATGATGTAAACAGCATGAAAACATCTCTGAAAAAAATTCTTTCATTTTCTTTCACATTCAAAACCATACAGATATGCTCCAAATGTTCATGAAAAACAGGAGACAAATATTTTCTCACTTTATTGTCACCTTGCAGCACAAGAGGGACAAGGAAGTTTACTTTAACAACATAAAGTTGACCATGTGATCAGACCCACAGGAAACCCACACTAGCAAAAAGCCCCTCTTGCAGGCTCGCTGGAGGTGTTGGTACGCCTCATCATGTTCACACTTCACTGTTGTTTGAAAATGATCTTAGAACGGAAACTTTAACATTTACTCCATCAAACCACAGACACAGAAAAAAGACTCATGTTACTGCAAATATATTAAAACCAATACAGACTAAAAAAATAATAATGTTGGTTTTTATGTGGCCAACTCGGTAAGAGAAGTGATTTGTTATTCTTGGATGATTCTTATCTTAAATAACACTGCGCTCTTAATTTGAAAGGCAGTGCAAATACAGGCATTCATTACAGGTGGCTGATGGCTGAGCACTGACTGCCAGGGTCTGCACTTTTTCCACAGTTGCAATACATTTCAGATTTTCAGTTTATTTTAAGCTAAAAAAAAAAAAAGACCATCAAACTTTATGTGAAGAAAGAACTTATATAACTTCAGCAATCAAAGCAGTTTCTAAATGAGAGACTGACATAGAAAAGAGGTTCCTGGCACAAGCTGAAACACACTGATTTCATGATAAAGTAAAGTTCTTTAGGTTTTTTGAGTCAGAACATGAATAATTCAAAGTAAAAACTTTTATTTTTATTCTTTGATTATAAGTTGTGGATCTCATATTGTTGTTACCAAAAGCAGTATCCTAAACATTGCCTGCTCTTGTTGGTCATTACTAAAATTAATGTGAAAAATTTTATTTCCCAACAAACAGATGAAGAATTCTGCTTCAGGAAAACAAAGTGTCTCTTCACTGTAGAAGAACACTGATCTCATGCCGTCGGCTTAATTGGAGGATTGTTAGTTACCGGTCTATGTGAATCATTATCTCCATCTCTGTAAAGCTGTTGGTGCTCGTGTGTCAGTTGGAGGTTGTGGTGTAGTGACTATATGCCACCAAGCAGCTTCCTGAGGTTTTCTTGTTTTATTTATCTTTGCATCAAGTACAAACTGTAGAAACACCCCGCTTGTAGGACATCACAGGTGAGAATGGCCACTGAACAAGCACACTTCCTGTCTGTGAAGCAGCTCATATTACACATGTATTTTCACACTTCTTATAAGAAATCCTTTAAGAAAAAAAAAATCACGAGTAATACAATATTGCATTTTCCCTTTTTTGTGTTAAGCAATCAGAAAACCAGTCCTCCAAATCTTATGATCTGATCATGAACATCACTTCGATTTGTGTTCATACTTATATTCATACTTGTATTTATTCATGTAATGACATTATTGAGATAATTAAGTGGCCACTGCATGAAAATACAATGTACTTCTTTGTATTATTATAAATTATGACAAGTTCAAATATCAAAACTGCTGCTGTGCATTCAGTTAGTGTGTTAGTCTGAGCTGTAGCAGGGTTAACAGGTTATATGATTGAATTCAGGGTCATTGCTGCAAGACTTGAATTAAACTGTTAAAAGTATCTCTGACACTAAAACTAGTAACAACCCAAAAAGATCAAAAGAAGAAGTTTTGACCTAAACTTGTTCTCAACTTAAAAAAAAACAATAAAATATCAAACAATATCAGCTAACTTACAGATGATGTACTCAACTATGTAAACACAATAAAAACCACATCCTTAATAGATTTATGAAAAGATTGTTTTCAAAGTCAAATAATATAATAAACAAATTCTTTGTGTAGACAGGAGGTTACCCCTTACATTGTAGTGCAGTTGCACAGTTACATCTGCTCAGGAAATGATGGATCCACAATCTGCAAACATACATTTATTTTATATTTGGCATTATTTTCTGCATCTTTCTCAGTCTGGTTAATATGCATCACAATGATGCCCCACATCAAGGTGGTGGAGCCACTGAAGGATTTCTGAGTTTTCTCCTCTTAACTCTCTACGTCAGAGCCCAGACCATCAAAAACAGACTCCACTGGCCAATCAGTACTTACATGTTCTCTGATGTAAAAGTCTGTCATGATATCTGTGAGTGACATCCGCTTCGATTTCTGTCAACTCTTTGTCATCACCACACATGGACGGCTGGGGCTTTATGGTGGCTGTTCTCTTAGGTACAGTTTTCAACTTCGATTTTTAAGGATAATTCTGATCTGACTTCTCATTGTTGTGTTGAACAGAAACACTGTTACACTGCGGAGCATTTTAATCTATTGTAACCACTGTGTTTGTTTTCCAGGAGCTGTTTCCTGTAGTCAGGATTGGATTGAATCAGAGGTGACAGTCCATCCAGGAGACAACATCACTCTCTACTGTGACTGCAGGATATCTAAGGGAGTATACATAGTGTGGTACAGGAACTGTTCTCATGAGAACCAACCCTCTCTCAGTTTAAAAGTATTAGGAACTTTAAGAGAAGACGGAAAATATTCTGAAAAACCTCCCCCTCGATTTCAATTTGTGAGGAATGACTCCTCTGAATCCCATGACCTTATGATTTCAAACATCTCTGGTACTGATGAGGGCCTCTACTACTGTGGAACTGAGGAGACGGAGGTGGAGGATGAGAAATACATAACACGAAAATCTATTTACACATATGGCAACAACACAACAAGGATCATATTAGGTAAGTGTTCTGTGATTAGTCCTATATTTGGCGTATTTATGTATGGATTTGATCTGGAAATGTTACATGATAATTGTAAAGTATGAAAATGTGTCCAAATATTTTTCTTCATAGTGCAATACAACCCCAGCCTAGAAAGTCCTAGTGTGTAATAGTTTTTTTTTTCTTTTCTTTTAAAATCTTCTAAAACCAGAGATGCCCTGGCATCAGAAATTAAAAAATTGAGTTTTGGGATAAATTTATATTTGAGTGTGAGAAAACAGCACGAACCAGAACAAAAGCCTGTACATTACAAAGGCCACTGGAATAGGCTGAAAACCTAAAATGATTCAAAACAGATTGGTGAAGATACTAGTGGCTGAAGAAGGATGAAATATATGAGCTTGACTGACCAAATAAAAATGGCAATGCAGTATTTTTTTTGAATTTTTTATTTATCT
>OOFC01029019.1:37098-77758 GCA_900323345.1 Pseudochromis fuscus | reverse complement strand
GATGAAAAGGAAAACAACAACACAGCATATTGGAGGATGTAGTAAATGGAGAAAAAAGAAGATCTGACCCACAACAACCCTTTGAGAAATCCAATCGATCATTATTTTAATTTAAAAATTACAACAGTGTTAAAAGAGACAGCAGAAAATAAGAGTCACTTCATACAGAAGATTTAGATTACTGTAGCAAGTTTAAAATTCAGTTGTTATTTAAATAAAAAAATCTTTTATCATATAAAACAATACCCCAGTGAGACACAACATTAACATCATAGAAAACAGAAACTGGCTGGTAAAATTTTACTCCACAGAGACCTTTGTATGTAATTGCTGATCCTCCCTTTTCCAGACATCCTTGCTTAATTCTTGCCCTATGCAAGGCAAATCCCCCCCAAGCCAGAATATTCAAATGAAGTGAGCTTCACGCCTCACACAATTAGCCATGTTTAGTAATTTGAGAAATGAGTGCCGCAGGGGCAAGGGGGAGGGGCAGTGCAGACGGGAAGCAAGCTGGCAGGGGAAGCCCAGTGAAGTGGGTGGGTATAAGCCTGGCGCTTTGTAACCATGGCACATGCAGATGTCGCTGTAGTTCTTCCAAAAGCTTCTACCAAGTGAGTGGGAGGGAGGTAACGAGGAACTCGTTTGGCATCCCATACCTCCACCATGCGTTTCTACAGAGTGAGAACTGGTGGAGGGTGGGAAAGAGGCTGGCAGCCAGGGCCAGAGGAGCTGACACGGGTGAGACCAGGCTTCGGGGAGATCCCTCCCAGTATGAGAGAATGTGGATGCAAATAGCGAAGCAGGAAAGGTTAAGCAATACCAGTGAGGTGTCAGGGTATTTCTGAGCTTGTCATAAGATGTAGACATTATGCAGAGTGCTGACATTAATATGCATGCAGGCTGTCTTTATTATGCAGCTCAGCGTGAGGTAATATTGCCGGGCTGTTCTGCCATGCTTTGGTTACTCTCTGAGAATGTTATCTCTCTCTGAACAAATACAGCCCTCATATGCTCGCCCTCCTATCGAAATGTTTAATTACCGATCATATCCACAGAGGTCAATTTGAAAAGGAAACACAGAATTTCAAGTGACAAGCTCCACCATTGGCAGGGAGGAAAAATTACAACGGTAAATATGTCAGCAGGATGATACGGTTCATACATTATGAATGTAATTTCATGGCTACTTTTAGCATCATCAACGCATAAATTTACTAGCAGACAGCATAAGCAGATGTTTTCTATTTTTAAACACACCTGTATTTTATGACTGTCATTTACATGCCGCAAGATAAATAACCAAAGGTGAATAAAAAAGGAAAGTTAAACAGACAAAATAACCTAAAAATTAAAAATATGATTAAACTTGTAAAAAAGAGCCCAAAGCTGGATCTGTCAGAGTCTGAGGGGTTGAAGCTAATTAACATCGACTTCCTAAATACAACCTTCCCCAAAAAAGAAAGTGCCACTTAGTAGTTGGAGGAGTAAACAAAAAACTGCACTTACAAACTTCAACATCTTTCGAAAAAGCATTTTCAATTACTTTTAAAAATATCAGGCTCATCGGTGAAAATATATAAAAACTAACTTTAAAATGACGTGAACAATGCAGATCAAACACCATCACAGTCCCCAGAATTAATTAACAAACATTTTCCATGTCTAATAATACCTCACTTCAAGGACATGTGATAGATCACCTAGACAGTTTTTTCCCCACCTTGCATTTTTTGCATTATGAAGTCATCTGAATATTTCACAGGGTCAGTGTAACCTCAGCTCAGCATGTGCACAGATATGATGCCTCACCTTCTGACACATCACACATGGAGTTGGCAAAAAATGAAACACCTCTGCAGTGAAATCCATGAGCCTCTGTGTGTGTGAGCTGGCTCACCCAAGTGGAGAAATGGTACTATCTCTTTAACCACTGTCCTGTCTTGGGTGTGCAGATTAATTGGTTCTCTGTAATTCTATCAGATTATTATTAATACGCTGTCATGGAAGCAATCGAGGTGACCCACTGTATCTAGCCGGCTCTTCATAAAGTGGTGTGAAGGTCAACTGTCAATCAACGTGCACAATATGATAATCAGTCTTTAAAGTCAGCATGAGGATGCCATTAATACCAGCAGTAATGGCTGATGAAAGAACTGTCATAACGGCGAGCCTCCAGGGATGAATGCTTATTGGCTGGAAGACGAGGGAAAGAGGAGAAGGAGGAAGCTCAGGTAGAGAGTGAATGTACAAGCTGTGGTCTCTGAGATGTGAGTGCGGCACTGCATGTGAGCAACACTCACAACTAGCTAACAATATATTACTAGCTAGGGAATATTGACGAGCCCATTTTCTTATGTATTTAATGTCAAAGCTGCAGAACCTTTCTTCAGTGAAACAAAAGAGTAAAATGACCTTGCACATGAAGGACATGTCCAGTAGGAACTAGACTGGGAACTCACTCAACTAACAGAGCAGTGCTGAAAGCATACTATGGCTGTCAGAGAGATAAAGATGTACTATCAGAGTGTGACTATAGTGCTGGGCCTGCTGAGAAGCTGCCTGTTTTAGTGAGGCTAGACTTGACTGCCCATGAGAACTCCACTGTATACTGAGTAGAGCGGACCATCCTATGGGATATAGTCACTAAATGCCCCTCATGAGTCCTGCATGCTCTGTGAGATCCTGTATGTGTGTATGGGATTTATGATTTACTGTCTGTGCAATAGAAAGACACAGAGGATACCAGAGACCTGGTGTGGTCCCTGCCTGGGTCAGAGTTTAACAAAGGAGGAAGAGAAGTGAGGGAGGAGGACAGACAACACAGAGACAGAGTAATAAAGAGAGAGAAAGACGGAGTGACAGAGAGAGAAAGTAAGTGCAGGAGATGAGACAGTGTGAAAGAAATGGTTTGTCTGTGCTATGTCCCACAGGACCTGAACTGGGCGGCTGGCAAGGGAGCCATTACATGCGTGTCTCTGACAGCTCAGTCTCTCATTACGCCAGCAGACAGTTAACACCACCACTCTTACACCCCAGCTTTGTAATGCAGACTATATCATCACCCACCACACACACTTTAATAGTTTTAGTGGCTGCTTTGATGTACTGTGCACTAAAGGGGCTACTTATAAATCATTTTACTTTACATTTGAGCTCTGTAGAACCACTTAAGGCCTGGACCACAAAGAGTAAAGTTAGCTGATGACGTCTTCTGACAGATAAACTAAGTTAGCTCTGCTCAGTGGTCCCACAACAGATGCCAAATGATTTGAAGACACAGGATGAACTCTTCAGAGACAGATTTTGAAGATGAAATTGTGCACACATTACGACATTAGTGACACTTTCAGCACTTCCCAGAATCAAAGAATAAAGAGCGAGTTAACAATGTCCTGTTTCACAATTCACAATCACGATATAGTAGTATAGTAAAAAAAAATAATAATAATACAGCAAAAGACAGAAGTTCCCCAATCCATATTTAATTTCAAACATTTGGGGAGTCCATTTGCTCGACTACTGTTACATAAGCTGCTGCAAAATGACAAGTAAGCCAGAGGGAGGAGTCTGCAAAGTGCATACAGAGGTTGGAGATACAACATGAAAATCAAATCACATAGCCTAAATAACACCAGGCCCCCAGGATAACTACAGCTTTTACCATGACACTGGCCCAAAAAGCCTTCATCCCCATGAGCAGCAGAATAAATTAATTAATAATAACATGATATTTTTCAAAGCATCATAAACCCTCAAAACAACTCTTCTGAATTTATTATGAGGTTGTTGACTGATTCTGTCCATTAATATTTGTAAAGTCTAGAGGAGCTGTATAATTATTTGTGTTTTCCAATTCACATGTGCTGCTACCCCACTTATATACATGATTAGTGGAAACAAGAGGAAGTCAGCTAAAGCATGGTGGACACACGTGTCACTGAGTGACCTTCATAGGATTGAATACAGTGTAATTACTGACCACAGCATCCAGTTCTCCTTCCTACATTATAAAGTGTTCACCACATGCAGAGAGATCAAGTGTTCCTGTGAGAGCATCCCAGAAACTTTTGACATATTTGCCCACCATCAACAATGGTTTCAGCTAATTTGTTTCCAAAGCTGCCATTTTTAAATGTGGGAAACCGAGTACACCTCTCACTAATGGCCTCACCCTTCCTTCACCTTTTCTACCTCTTTAACCCTAGTTTTCTTACATCTGTAATAAAATATACAGATTTTACTTGGTTCACCCCGTTACTATTCTGGTTCTCTCAATCCTAATAGCACTGTGGTGATGCAGGATGGCCGCCAAGCTTAGTGTGTTGGATAGACAGCTCCACTTCTACTAGAACTGAATGTTCCCTGTCCCACATGCCATACTCATCTCATAATACTAAAGTCCAGCTGAAACACTATGAGCCTGTGACACTGAGAACCTCTAGAAATTACATGTTACTCACAATTTACTGTACTGTCAAGAGACAACCTGTCTGGTTGAAATCTCCCCTGTCCCACCCACTCAAAATGAGCTGAGGCTGTGAATGTGATGGGAAAAAAGGCAAGAAGCACTTATAAGAATAGAGCTAAGCAAGCAGACATGAACATGACCTCTGCTGGCTGTGGAAAAAATTTGCTGCCTCCACACTTTACTGCTAAAGGGCAATGACAGACTTAATTGGACTGAAAAAGACATTTCTTCAAGACTTTTTTGGCAAATCCTACCGCTAAGGTTATGAGAACTCTTCAAAAGAGGGAGCCAACTTAAACAAAAGGATTTTTTAAGCAGGACAATATGCATCTGTAGCTATTTAAGTTGTGTCGGCATTAGTACGCTTACTGTTAGAAATATTAGAATCAAAAAAAGGAAAATCATTTCTGAAGGGAGCTGTCTTCTGTCCAATCTTTTTCACAACATGTAATTTAAGTTAAAAAGATATAGAAATTTAATACATGGAGGCAAAATACCAAAACTATGGAAAAATACACTACTGACAGTCATGTTTGCCTGCTGCCTGTTGTGTGTGTTTGGTTCGCTCTCCTGTGTCTTCAGCAGTCCTATGTTCAGGGTCAGGTCACTGTCTTTACACCCACACAGGTAGATCTGGTTTGCAGTTTAAACCTTACACAGATTATATCAAGACATGCATATGCTTTTTGTTCTTCAACTCTAAATTCACTTAAAATGTTCAATACTGTTTGTGTGACTCACTGGACCTGGTCAGAGGACCTCAGCATAATGCCTGCTCATCAGTCTTATGAGGTTTCATTGGCAGGATGGAGGCATTGGAAACACTGTAGATGAGGCCCCTGTTTGAAAATGACTGACACAAGAGGCTTGTAATGTGGACCTTGAGGTCCCATTTTCATTCTTATTCCCACAAGCCAGAGACATTACGCAGTGTTTTCAGTGCAAATCTGGGGAACTGTCTCAATCAGAGCCAGAACAAAAGAAGGAAATATGCCTTTTAGAGCTAACAGCCTTTTATGCCTTTTACTTCTCAGAACTTTTATAGGTTTGCCTTCTTGTGTGTCGGAAAAGGTTCATTAGGACGAAATGCCTATTTCTCCTTATATTTCTCAATGTGGTAGACAGGGGTATTAGTCAATCTTTGCAGGATGCTAAAAAGCCAGACTTCTTCTTAGCAAAAGCCTTTTTGGTAGCATTTGCTCAGCACTAACTGTGCTCTTGCCTTCAAACCACAACACTATTCACAGTAGGACTCAGCAATTTGGGGGAAAATATGTAATTGCGATTTTTCTGACTGATATTGCGATTGTGATTTAATTTAAGTGAAACATCAGTTCAGTTATAGGACTGTTATTTTTTTCTGATGAACTACCACAAGTTCAAACTGCTGTGATTAGACCAAACTCAAAACTATTCAGTTAAACTATTCTAACACATTGGATTTTTAAAAAGTATGAATCACTTCCAACATGTTTTTTTACAATTTAAAATCTTAAAATAACAAAATAAAGGACCTCATCTTTCTGCAACAAACTCTGACATTTAAATAGTAAGGCCTCACTTATGGTTCAGGAAAATCATCCGGAAAATCATCTAAGCATTGTTCATAACCAGAACAGTACTGGTGTCCTGAGTTTGGTTTAACACACCATCTAATAATGAACAAAAAAGTAATTACTGAATGATAAAAAGAAGAATTTAGATATGACATAAAATATTACACATTTACCAAAAAAAACATCCTGACAACAAGCATGAAAAGGGAAGAGCTTAGTATCTCTGAGAGAGGAGTTGATTTATGGAACAACATATAAATGTTATGAAAAGGTTTAGACTGTTATCTGTATGGTTCTGATGTGTTTTGTTATGTTATGTAATATAGATTTTTTTTATGTTATGTATTATGTTATACAGATGCCGCCATTTCTCATCATGTGTCTGTTTACCGATCGTCTGTCAGAAATATTATGCACCATGTGGTCAAAGGGAGTTTGTTGCTTATAGCCATCGACTGTTTTACAGAGAGCATGGTTTAGATGCAGTGTTACGTTTCAAATCGCAATTTCGATTCGATTAATCGCTCAGCCCTATATCACAACGAAGAAGAAACGCAGAATCAGAGGAAGCAATGAACTGGGTGAAGAATATGAATGAGGAACAAGAAGGAGGGCAATGATGGGCAAGGATAAGAAGTAAATAAACTTAAAAAAAAAAATGGAGAAGCTGAGATACAAATATACAGAATAAGTCACATGAAGAACATAAAGACCAGGTTTAAGACCAGCTGACTGTATATGACTATGACATCAAGGATTATGTAAGCAACATTAAGCCAATATACTCATGCAGACACACTGTACATGGAGGGAGAAAGGCTCTAACTTTAGCAGTGATGACTCTTTGTATTTAGATACAGAGAGTAACTAACTAACACTTAACAGACTTAGATTGAGGTAATATGTAAGGCAAAGCAAGTGCAATGTTTTTACTGCTTATTTTGTGATGTGTTAGCTCTGTTTGCCCACTGTGACAAAATAGAGTGGAGGTGTGACAGAGACAGTTTTAAGGCTGGACATCAAGTGGAAGGGGACATTACAAACGGTGTCACATAAGAGTGATGCACATTGGGTCCCCTCAGAGACATATGTACCAGGATCTACTGTAATTGAAATTGTGGTGAGGAGAGAATGAGAGAAATTAACAAGATAAACATCCAGGAGACAGAGAGAAAGAACCGAGTTAGGACAGAGTAAACAGATACATCTAAACACTCCTCAAATAAAGTAGCTGTCCTCTGGCTGGAGAGAAACTGCTTCCTGGTGTCTCTGGTGGCAAAGCATGTGTGGGAATATAGCGTGACAGTTTTTATAGTGCGTGCGATATTAAATTGAGTCATCGAAATGATCCTTTTTCAAGAAATTTTAGCAAATGTATAAAAATTCAAAAATGTTTAGTAATGATGGAACAACTTTGGCAGCCAATACAACCTCTAGTCTTCTTGGGTAAGTATATGCAGTTCTTCCTGGATTTCCTCTCAGGCTTCATCAGATTGGATGGGAAGCTTCTGTGATCTCCCATCTTCAGGTCTTTCCACAGATGTTTGATAGGTTATGGGCTTCGATTGGGACACTTGAAGACAGTGAAAAACTCTGTCCTCATGCTACTTCAGTGTTGCTTTGTTTGCATGTTTAAGCTCAATGTCATGCAGAAGGGTTAACTATAGACTTGCAGGTCGAGGATCGGGTGCACTCCTAAATAAGTTTTCTTCCAGTATCTCTCTCTATTTGGCTGCTTTCATCCTTCCTTTGGCTCTGACCAGTCTCCCTGTCCCTGACCCCAATGCTGCCATATTCCTGCTTCACTGTAGGGAAGGGTGATGGGTAGTGCTTGATGTTAAACATACACATCGCTAAGAGTAATGCTCAAAAAGAGAGTTCTTGTCTCATCACACCAAAGAATCTTTAACCTCGGGGCTTTCAGAGTCCTTTAAATGCCATTCAGCAAACTGAAAAAGAAATGTCATGCAACTTTAACTCAGAGTGGCTTCTATCTAGCATCTGATAGAGTTGGGCCGTTGGGCTCTCTGTCACCCCCTCCTTCACCTTCGTAGTCCTCCTCACTCTGTAACAGTGAGTTTGACCAGACTGCTCCAGGAAGAGTTCTGGTGAGTACAAACCTCTCAGTCAAAACAATGGAGCTATATTTGAACACACAATGAAGAAATTCAGCAGAGAAGGTTGTGGCTTTGCTGTTGCACCACACACATCTTAACAGCTTTGACACAGTTTGTATAACTGGCTGCACACACAGATAACTGTTACAAATCAGGTCTCAAAGGGAGAGGCATCCTACAAAAGTGGGTGTAGTAAAAGTATTTTAGCTCAAAGTAAAACTTTTTTTTACTACTACACTGTACTGTTTGCAAAACAGGTGATTAGTCAGTGTTTTCCTCAACATCACATAGGATGCTCCAAAAATGATTTACATGAGTGCATATGTCTTCAGTTCAGATCATGTTTAGTGTTTACAAAGAAACACCAAACAATTAACGTATGTATGTGATACTTTGTAAGTGGTATTACGTCATGTGAAATATGCCACTATTTTAGAAAAATGTGACAAAATTGTTTATTACTTTGTTGTTGTTGTTGTTGTTGTTGTTGCTGCTAAACTTCATGAAAACATGTGAAGGTAAATTAAAAATAAACCCTAAATCAAGATTTTTTGAAAAGGAAATGTGTATGTCCATTTGTGTTGTCAGTCTGCTCACAAGTTAAGCACGTAAACAGGAAGTGTAACATGTTGTGAATCTAAGGTCCATTTAAATTGAGCACAAAATGTGTTTTTTTTAATAATTACTACTAATGTGTTACTTTTGCTTCCTCACAAAGAACACTTTGACTGACACATATGGAGCTAAGGTTATTACTTTTGGTTTCATTTCATTTCATTGTATCAGACTCAGGGTCACACTGTTGTCTTGGCAGCTCATGAGAAGGGCTTACTGGTACATTCAAATAAAACAAAACTTTTTTGTGCACCAAAATAGCCAACAGACTGAGCTATGAACTGCAATTAAGTGGCACCAAGTGTGCTGATAATCACAGCTCATTCATACATATATGTTGAAGCAGTCAATTGAAGATTTCTTGTACAATTTAAAGCCTCGGTCCCAACCGGCCGTACTCCCTGCTACAGGCTGTGTACCTGCAAAAAATGCAAACAAACTCACAGACCATGCAAGTGCATCTTGTGAAATGTCTAACCTGTAGACTGCCTGAAATCCCATATTTTGGCAAGGATGCAAGTGTACAATACTCCCTCCGCAAGGTACAGCGTCCACAGGTCTGATGTGCGGTGTGTTACTTTTTTCTTTTTTTTTTAAATCTCTGTGACCTCCACAACTCTCACAGACCTCAAACAATGCAGGGGACGCACAATTCTTATATGTGTACGTCCGGCTGGGACCAAGGCTTAAGATCCTACAAAGGGTTTCACAACAGAAGGATCTGACAGTCTACAAAAAAGAGCCCCCCCCCACTTTTTTGGTAGACTGGGGGAGACCATGATGCACTTTATTCTGAATAGGGTGTAAAATCAATGTCTGGCCACCACCACCAAGATGATTTGTTAAAAGCACATACCACCCATTATCACATGGCACATTACATCATTCAACAGTGGCCCCATTGCAAATATTAAAGCTAAACAAGAGCCTTTCATACAGGCCTACAAGGCCCAGGAATAAATTGGATTTTCCCAGCACTGTTTCGTAATTTGAAACATCCATCATTTATTATTAAAGAAGGAAATCAAGAGAAGAAAGGGAAGTATTGCCTTTGGCAGCATCAGGAAGGCCTGTGCTAAACACCACCTCCAACTTTGTGCTTCTCCACATCCCTACCCTTTCAAATCAAGTCACTTTTTACACTCTCTGAACAGCGGCCAGTAGCAGGCCGGTTACCTGTTGTTCTTTTTCATCTTCTAAAATTGATCTGTCAGTTTTAATGGCTTCAAACAGCTTGCAGACATCTGTGTTGATGTAATGTTAATCTAAATAAAATGAAGAAAAATAGAAAGCAAGCTAGAAGGTGAATTTAAAAACAACTGTATCTTAAACTGTTGAATCTAAACTCCTCTTGCTGAAATGACAATTGTTACTGATTATATATAGCATTACATGCACTATTCAAGTCCTTCTTTAAAGTCTACTGAATGTTTTCAGCAGCATGGGGATGTTTTAACAATGTCTCCATGTTTGGGGTAAACACTGTCTAAAAATGTCCAATCAAATGTATGAGTAGAATTCATTGGAGTTGTTTTGGCCACACATGTGTATTGTTAAAACAGGTGGTCATTTGTAAGGGCCACTTTATCCTTGCAGGTAGTGTGTATCCTGTTTCTGCCAGGAACCTGTCTCTCTCTCTCTCTCTCTCTTTTTGAATGTTACATGTTTTTGTCCAAACTTATTAGTTTCCCATAATAAGTCAGTATAAAATATGGGGATGATTTATATGGTAATGGTTGCTGAGACAGCAATGTGCATGATGGATATGCCATGTCAGACGGCACAAGGTTAGGGGCACACTGCTTTGAATGGACCCCACAGAAACAGAAGGTGGTGGTGCATCTTTCAAAGACACCCAGGAAATCCTTCTTAATAAAAGCTCCTCCACGTCCTTTTGTAATCCCGCTCTGTATTATCAGTATGTTGCAGCTAAGTGTTGCAATTAGGCCGGCCTTTTTCATGCAAATCAATTTGACAGCACAACAATCAGTTAGTTATGCTAGCTCCTGCTCTCTCATTCTCCACTCTCTACTCCTTCACTCCTTTGCCCTCTCTCTCCCCTCTACCTCATTTTCTCTGGCATTTGGAGAGGTTGCTACATTTGCATTATTTATCATATAAGGTTAGAATATGCATCACTCAAGGCAAGAGGGTACTGTTATTAGCGTAGTATAACAAATGTTAAATACAAAATGCAGTCATTTGCTTCACTCATGCAACAGTGCTTCTGCAAAATATAACTGGATCATGTTGTATTTGAGTATTCAAATCAAACAAGGGATGACAGAGTAGAGACTGGTCCATAGCTCATGTCAAGCATTATGTAAACAGCTCAAAGTTTGACAGTTTTCCTGGCTTTTCATATTTCATTTGCTCCTTCTTTATATGTCTCGTCCTGGTAATGGTTACCCCTGTAATGAACTTACTGAAAGTGGAGAGAATTTCAACATTCAAAGGCAAACACAACTAAAATGCACCAGTGGTTATCATAAATGTAGAAGTGTCTGAGTCTACTGGAGCAGCAGATCCCACATACATCATGATGCATGTGCTTTTGGAGCCCTGGTCATTGAGAATATTAATAGATACCATTTGCTCAAAGGAGGAGTCCCATCAAAGGCCTGCATGGACTTGAGCTAGTATGATCGATAGATGTGGCGTTATTACCATTAAAAAGTAATTCACAAGATAAATAGGGACAAGATTTTTAAATTAGTGTTACTTTGAGACACGGTGGATTTAGAGTCAAAATTACACAAAAGCTAGTTCCTGCACATTTCATTCTTTAGGTAGTGGTGGATGTAAGTACAGGTAAAAGTTAATATGGTCGTAGCTGTTTCACATACACAATATATTTATGCACACTGCGAGGGTGTCACGTGCAATCTGAACACCTTTTAGTCTCATTAACATGCCAGTCAACTATAAAAGTGATCTAAATTCATCTCTTCATCAAAGTCCTTAGTTAAGTACAGAGGCGAGATGGGGAGACAGCCTGGTAAAATCACAAGGAAATAACTGCATGTGATCTTTTTTCTAAGGGTCAAATAAATTAAATCTGACAGAAAAAATATCGAGGGAGAATTTAAAAGAGATAAAAAAAAAGAGCTGTGGGCGAGAGATGAGAGAGAGAGGGTATGTGTGCGTGAGAGAGAGAGAGGAAGAGAGAAACGTAGAATAAGCTGCACGATGGTCTGTATGCCTTTAAACTGAAGTCTCAATCTCACGTAGTTTTGTTCCTTAAAAGGAAATCAGAGGGCTTAGCTGAGGCATTGCCTTGAAAGTCATGAATAAACATTGGATTGCCTTTCTGTGCATACATCATACATCACAAGATGACACTACCTAATGGAGGAGGATTCCTCGCCCTCCGACACATGAAAAGGCAGTGAAATTACCCAGCAAACCATGCAGCCGCATGCTACTAAAATGGACCGCTGAGGGAGAGAAAGGGAGGGGCTAATGGGGAGAAAGGAGGAGCACTGAGAAAAGGAATCTTTTTAGTAAAGTGGATCCTTGTGATAACCACACTCCCTCTGCAGTGTCGAGCCCACGTTCAGTGCAGGAGAAAATAATATAAACTGCAATGATCATTTATAATTACAATGAGAATTTGGGTCTTTCTGCATGTCTCCCAGGGCTATTTAATTTCTGTATTCCCTTTGCCATAAATGAGGCCCCTCCTATCAATTCTGCAAGTGTTGATTATAATAGCACGTTAAGTAGTGGGTGCCATTTAGGACCAGACATTTTACAAAGTGAAAGAGTTATTGTTCTAGGCTCCATAGAAAATAAATTGCATTTATCAGTGTGTCTCAGCACAAAGAGTGAATTTGTTATGAAAGGCAGTAGACTGACTAGGAGAAAAATGTCATCTTCTCGCCAGCAAAAAGGGCTCACTGATAAGAGCGGTCACCTGGCTCGCACCGTATCAGACTGGACATGCAAGAAGGAGTGCTGCAGGTGGTGAAGAGGGATGCACGAATCAGGACAAAGAACACACACAAACACACACACACACTGAAAGTCTACCATTCCTAATGAGCAAACTGTATTTGCCATTAAAACATGTAGAATAAAATGCAATGACAAAACCTTCTTCATATAACAAACAGCCAGTAAAGAAGATTTCTGATAAAATCCAGTTGGAAATACTTGTGGTAATGTGTCCATGAATAATTTGTGGTAGGGGTATGAAGAACAGACTATCATTTTGAACTCACGCATGTCCTCCATTTCCTATCTGCAAGCGTGGGTGCATCAACTGCAGAAAGCCTAAGGCAACTATGCGCAGGACATTTCCACAGAGGATCACTTGGAAAATATCCATCAGAGGGAGATACTAATTAGTGTGAGTCCATGTATATGTGTGTATATGCATGTGTGTGTACGCCTGTGCGTGTGTGTGTGTCGGGGCAGAGGGATGTACACCTAGCCAGGCGTGAGAGCAGTGTTGTGCAGCCGAGTGCAGTAATTTCTTTGATCATTTTTAATGGCCATTCTTTCATGTGCGGCTGCCGCTCACACACAGCTCCCTGCAGGTGTCATCTCATTCCTTCAGTTGTGGGATTAGTATGCGGCAGGCAATAAAAAGCCAGGCCATTACACTGTGCAGCACACATACATAATCTCAACACAGTGGGATCATTACCTTTTCAAAGGATGATATCAGCTCACAGTCTACAGAGAGACACAAAGAAAGCGATAGAAGCTGAGCAGAAGAGGAAAAAGGAACCAAAAGGAGACATAAATAAAGAGGCAGCTAACCACAGTTGCAGTGTGGGATGGAGGGGTGAGAGAAAGCTCTATCAATCAGCATTGCAAATAATGGCAGACGGGCAGGCGAGCAGAGGATGATGGCTCAGTTTCCTCTGAAGGCTAACTTGATACACACACAGGGGTACCTGTTGTATTCTGAAAAGAACTAAAACATCCTCTACCTCTAGTATTCTTGAGTCCTCAGATGAATTATTTAGCCATTTCCTTCTTCTCTAACTTGCAATATGGTTCTCATCTTATTAAATCTCACACATCCTGACAAAAAAGAGCAGACAGGTGCCATGCCAAACCAAAACTAAGATGCTATGTTAACATCCAACAGCTGTCCAATCACAGAGGGAAAGAAAATAAATAAATAAATCCAACCAGCTCTGTGCTGCAAGTCAGCAAGCCAGCCACCGGAGTGCCACTCTGGTTGTGGTAAAAATCTCTGACTCAACATGCCAAATACCAGTTTCCTCAAGTAACTAAAAAGCTCTCCACGAGGGCAAAGAGTTCCCCCGCTGTGCCTTTCACAAAACCCTGCACAAGTGTAAGCCGAGCAGACAGGTAAAAGGTCTGTAACATCAACTAAAAAACCATTTTCATGATATGTGAATCTGTATAAACCAGCATGTTGTTTCATTATTAATAGCTCTCAGGAGGATCTGCTTGCTGAGAAAGACGGCTGGCTTATCTCATCCACCCTCATATTGCATCTCCCATGGTGGTCTGAACCTGGTGCAATTTATGCACAGTTTTTATCTATTCATTCAACTCCTATAACCTGCTTTCCCCTTCAGCCAGAAGCCTTTCATCCAGAGAAAGGGGGTGCGTGCATGTATTGTACAGTACATGTATATATATGTCTGCAGTCTAAAGACTTTAGATGCAGTTTTCAAAAGATCAAGGTTTCCAAACTACAGTATTGTAAGGTGACTCACAAAGTAACACATGACATAGGCCAGGTGTCTTTGAAAGTACTGATTTCTTTGTGTAACACTAAATATCAATTAGCATGTTTTCATTTGTGCTTGCAGGTCCTGCTTTGGATTTATATGCATTTCTGTTTTTAGTCTGTACTTTATTATTACCGTATTTTCCGGACTATAAACCGCTACTTCTTTCCCTTTGAACCCTGGTGTGGCTTAAACACCGGTGTGGCTCAGTATCGGTGGCACGAAGCTCGTTGGCTTTTTACAAGCTAGCAAGCTCCGTGCCACCGATACATTTAGCCTCGTCACATCAGACCCGGTCAGAGTGGACCACATGAAACTGTTCGAATACACTCAATCGCAGCTTATAGACAGGTGCACTCAATACTCCGGAAAATACGGTACTTATGTTTTTTCTTTAACATATGACTCATGTCAGTGAGATAAAAACTTTTTCAAAGATTGTATCTGTCACATACTCAGAGTGGGAAATGCAACAAACTGTGCACAAGGTCATGTGGCATTAACAAAAACAAACTCATTTATAAAAGAGCAATACAATAAAAAAGCAATATAATAATAAAAACAAGCACTGTAATAAAAAAAAGAGCAATATACACATAAGTTAGCAGTATCATAAGTATCAAATATTTACAAAAACTGAAAAAATTGAAAAGTGTGTGCACTGGTCAGTGTGCAAATGACACGATGCATCCTGGACATACTTCAGCTCTGCCTGACTTACAGCACTGTCACCCAAACAGTCAATCCCACTGCTCAACAGCAGAGGAGTCTGCTTCACAGTGGTTCAGCTCATTTTACAAGCACTCCAGATTTATGAAGAAATTACAGCAGAATGAAATAAAAGTAAATAATTACAAATAAAATGAAAAATGTAATCATGAATGAATTAAACACATTTTTAAAATTTACGTTGTTATTGTTTTTCCAGCTGAGCTCGTAGGAAAAATATCAGATGTTCCTGTTTGTTTCCTTAGTAACAAAGTATATTACAGATCTGTTTATTGCAGCATTGCAAACCGAGCTGATGCTGCACTATTACAGAAGCTCTAGTGGATCGTCCTCCATGCATTTTGTGTGGTAATCTGTTAACTCATATTGGCTAGTTAACTATCTTAAGACAACTTATTTAGTTAGCCTAGTCAAGTAACCTGTTAATGCTAGTTGTTGAATTAAATTTTAAAGTTGGCTGATAAAAGAAAGTATCTTCATATAAACACATAGTATTTACATATGTGTTATTATTACATATGTGATATTAAAATAAGCAGTCAGCAGGGTGTTTGAAATAAGTTAAACTTTGTGGTAGAAAGTGCTTGATCTGCAACAGTTTTGTTATTTTGAAAATAAACAGATTAATTGAAAAAAAAGGGAGATTATTTCACATTACCACTGCCAGGGAGGGGGGTGAATGCATGAGTGATTTAACAAGAAAATGTTGCTATTTCACCACCAGATGGCAACAGTGTTCAGTATACAGCATCATTACAGCTGGATTATGCCGGGGCAGATGTTTGTATTCTCTGAATTCTGTCTAGTGTTGATTATATATTTGTTTTCCTGTAGACATTCATAATTACTTCCACGTCTTATTTAAGCTATGGAGGATATACTCACTGCAAAATTCCAAGCAAACTTTCAAAGGAGCATTGCAAATGACCTCAGTTTACATCTGTCTTAAAGGAGCCTTAGAAGTTAAAGGGATAGTTTACGTACTAGGAGATTTCTCATTTCTCTCCAGTCTTTACTCCGTTGCAGCCTAACTCAACACAGTAATTAGTTGACTCCTACATACGTAATATAATTCCTCAGCTGTGCATTCAGACAAAGCTGCTGAGCCCTGGTATATGTTAGTAAGCCCATTAATCACCAAGAATCTGATAATATCAATTATTTCAGTAAACAAGGAAGTCTAGATCAAGCCCTCGCCCTCCACTCAATCCCTGTATTAAATCACCACATAGATGGATTTAGCAGCTAATTGGAGTAAAATGGAGCTTTGTGAGGGATAATTGAGGATTTCTATACAGTGTGTAGTTCTGTTTAAGGAAAAGTACATAATCTATTTAGGGCAATGGGGAATGTGTGCAACAGCTAATAATGGGAGATGAATGTTCAGCATGTCACACTGACAATAGCATGGTAAATAATAATCTAATATAGTTATTTGGTGATTCTGAAACTTGCATGTTTGTGTTTTTACTGTGACCTTTTCCCACATAAGGCTTTTGAGGGACATAGACAGTGTCAGAAGTGTATGTATATATATGTGTGCACGTGTTGTATGATTCACTGGGCTTTAGATGTTCTAAGTTATCTCTGTGTTCTTCACCACTGGCCTATTTCTAAGTGAAAGCAAACAATTTGAAGTAAAAACATCTCCAAGAGATGTCTGACAGGCTTTCTGATTCCCTGGGTGAATATGGGAAGGCTCCCACTGGTCTGATAAAAGGCCGGGGTTTTTGCTGCAAATGATGCCTTTCTCCAGACTTATGCCTACGCTCTGCTTTTAATTGGCCTCTCCTGTAGCTGCGAACCTTAATGACTTTGTTCCGGGATTAAAAGCCTCAGAGTGTTCAGGCAAGGCAAGGGTCCTAACCTTTCCTTGGTTGCTCTGTCTCTCCTGCTTCAACCCTCCCTTTCCCCATATTACTCGTCCTCTCTTATTTTTTCTATATTGCTACCTTTCAGTCTTTCTGTGTTTCCATCATCCTATTTAATATTATTGTGTTGTTGCATGTACATGTTGCAGGACTCCTGACCTAAACTCCATCCACACCTCACTTGACATCAGATACTTTTTTTACCCTACTGATTACTTTTTTTATCCAAGGTTGTAGCTGTGTTTGTTTTTAAATTATATCCTTGATCAAGCATTTATTTATTTATTTTGGTTTCAGTGCTCAAGTTCAAGTCCACTTCTCTAACACTGTAGTCTTTGCTGCTGCTAACTCTACTCTGTGTTTTACAGAAGGCCAGATGAGCCATGTTGTTCCTCTAAGGCACAGATACTCACTGCCAGTTGAAAATAACTTGTCCACCCAGGACACAAAAGACACAGTCTGACTTTTCACCCATTGTTAGAAGCCTGCTGGAAAGCACACAAGAATGCAAATATACTGCTGGTGTGACTGCTGGTGTGTGGCAGCTGCAAATGAAAAAAGACTTTAATCTGATCTAATAATGCAGAAAACCCTAGATTATTTTTTGTACGTTTCTCATGTTATACTGTTCTCCTATACTGATTTGTTTCCCAAATTGCATTTAATCATCACATTATCTGGTATGATCTATTCCATTTAATAAAAAAGTTGCAGTCATGAATAATGTGATCACAACAATAGAGGAAGACCACAGAAAAACTCAAGGCAAGCTACAAAATATTAATAATACAGTCTCTACACCATGTGTGTAAGTTGCATCATGTAGCATTTCATTCAGTAATCTAATTGGATTTCGCTACCAGAGAAAAATAAACATGCACAAGAAGGTTCTTGAGAACTGATATCAAGCTGGTAAAGGTAGTACAGGTGACATGATAATAAAACAAAAGTGTAAATGCTTTGTTTGATGTACATGTGTGATTTACTCTAAGTGAGGTCATTTCTCCAGGATGGTTGTCAGTCCTCTGTTACCCCCCCATCACCTAACTCGCCTCCCTCCCAGATGCCCAAACATAGCCAGCGCTGATTGATAGAGTAATCGATGTGCAGCCTAATCAGCCAGCTTAACTCTAATACCCTGGACAGGTCCACATCATTATCATATCAGCCTTCACACGTTTCGAGGTGACATGGAAGGCAAAAGATTAAAGACAATCTTGTAAAGAGGCAGCACAATTTTCAATGCAATGACCAAGTGAAAGAAGCCTGGCAGCACTGAGAAGGAGCTTAAGCTCCAACAAGTGATGACCAAAATCAGACCCAGACAAAGACTCCATAACTGGCTGAGGCTGATAATTACCATAACTGAGGATAGCTAAGCACATAAGTATATATCTAAGAGAGTGTGCGGCACTTATAGAAATGATCTATAATGCTTTACATAAACTCTTTACATGCAGTAAATGACTCACAAAAGAAGAAACAGGTGTGAGGTTTAGGCAGACTGAACACAACATGAGGTGAAGAACGCATCATTAATGCAACTGTTAATGTGTTGTTGACTGCACTGTGCAAGGAGATGTCTGATGTGTCACCATGTTCTGAAACAATGCTAAAATTCAACAAGCTAATGCATATATCATGTATGTGAAAACACTGATAAAGTTTGAAATTGAGAATTCAGTCCAAACCTTTGGTTAAAACTAATAATAATAATAAGATTTTTAGTTTGTACATTGATGATCAAAGAAAACAAAAACATTAACAAAAGATGGTACTTTCACAGGTCGTTCTCAGGTATCAGAAATTGTCATCACTGTTGCATGAGAAGTGGCTTTTTAGTTGTTTTGTTTTTCACTTCATCAAGAGCGGTACTACACAAAATTAATGTCTCTCTCTCTTAGTCAGGAGTGTAACTTGGAGCAACTGCTCCCCATCATCATTAATGTTTAAGATGGCTAACAACTCTGCTGTCAACAGCTCCCAAGATAATCGACATGTCAATCAATGATGGGTGTGAGGCCGGCTTTTAGAGGGTCCCAAAGGTGGCTGCTTAGAGCACGCTCAGTTTAACACAGCAGCAGTGGGAGAGTGTAAACAGAGAAGAATATAGACTCCAGGATTGACTGGCTGATCAATGCCATTGATCACTTAGCCCACAGTACCACCACTTCTTTGCACAGGCTGCTCATTTTCCCCTCTGTCATCCCACTGCCAGGCTTCAAGCTCTGGATCACAACAGCCCTCTGCTCAGCCACCACCAAACACAACCTCCACACTAGAGGGAGACAGAGGGGACGAGTCCCAGCTAACATGATGTCTGGTTAATGGATCGCGGCTAAGATATGTTAAGAATTAGCTTTCTGTTAACACATGTTTACACAGACAGATATCACTACCACCACTTCTAGAGAGAAAGTGTATTTTTTTTGTATTTGAAGTTGCACTAATCAATATTTTTGTATTTTAAAAAAGAGCAACATATTTTCCTCAGGAGCTGGTGGAGACCTAAACAGAGATAAAAGGAGCGGTGTGCACATGAACTTGTGTTTTCAGCTTGTTCGATTGCTTTCAATGAGCAAAATCTAAACTGCAGTAGTTGGGTTTCTTGGTCAGGCTTGCTGCTGCTGCTGGTCAAGGTGTAGCTCTACATATTTGTTTCTCTATAAAGAAATATCTATTGGCACATTTCTACTGCATGGTACCAGTTTGACTCTACTCAGTTTGGTTTTCCATTAGGAAGAAGTGCCTGAACCTGGTACCTGGAACCACTTTTCACTGCGTTATTGCACCATCACTGCGCGCCATGCAAATATTTGTAAACCACAAGCTGACACAGTCTGGATAGTGACAGTCAGAATAAAAAACCCACTGAAATCAACAGTCCACAGCACAAAACCAGGGCTTTACTGCAATGTTAAAATTATATTTAAAAAAGGAAAGCAGGGAACCTGAGCTCTGACCGCCCAGTTGGTGGAGCAGATGATGGAGGCTGCAGCAGGACCTCACATCTCCATCAATGTCAGAGAAAATGTTTAAACAGGTTCTAATTGGACAAATTAACAACAGACTTGAAAAACAAAAAATTCAAACTTCTTTCTGTGACACAACAACAGTTTTTCTAAGGATTACTCCATGAACTTTCAGAGATGAACCAAAGGCAAGTCAAGTCAAGCTGGTACCATGTAGTGGAAAAGAGCCATGTATTGCCAAATGACTCCATTTAACACTACAGATATACTAATACTAATAAAGCGAGCTTTATTTTGTCATTGTAGCATGCTGCACACAGTACAAACACACACAACACAATGGCATTTACACCTTACAAACACAGGGCCCCCTCTAAACAATCCAAACACACATAGGGGACCAATAACATGCATAGAGAGGGGATATGGTGAGGGCACCGCCGATCCCAGCGCACCCTGGAGCAGTTGGGTGGATCGGTGCCTTGCTCAAGGACACCTCGGCAGTGCCCTGGAGGTGTATATGTATATATATGTATAATGAAGCTGCACGGACAGAACAATAATTTTATAGCCACACTTATGTAAAGAGCTGGAATTTGAAGCCATATTCTGCCTGTAAGGTATATAGGTACCACATCTTCAACACTGACAATACTCTGATGCCAGGGAACAGTACTGCAGCACCTGTTAATCATACTGGGTTCAAAGTAAGTTACATTTTGTAAATATAGTAAAACTAACTGACTACTGCATCAATAATGAAGTTATAAATTGTGATAAATGCTCCAAGTCTGAGAGGTATTTGCTTTTTAAAGTATTTTTGGGTGGTGTGAAAACAGAGACAAACTCAAAGTGACAGGTGGCAAACCCAACTTAAAAAACAAGGCAGACCTGTTGGTCTGATTCCGCCTCGGTGTCGGGCCTCGTCCACCACATCAGTCATTGTACAGGGTGATATGTTCTGGCAGCATTTACTCCAAACTGTGAACCCTACATAGCACGCAAGGACCCTCAAACACAGCTAATTTTCCAATTCAAATATAGAGGTGGGAGCAGTCGTCTAACCAGTGAGATAGGATAATACATATTGGGCTTTCAAGGAGAGACGCCATGGTCAGTACCTTTTCTAAGAAGTCTTGCCATCATTTGAGCAAGCATGTTGGAGTGAAGACAGAGACAAAGTGACTGCAGGAGCATCTTATCTGTTAGACCTTTTAAAACCTTCCCATCCAGCCAAACACGACTTTAACAAACAAATCTTGTCGCCAAGATAAAAATAAATACTGCAAACCAAATAATGACACATAGAATAATCATAATCCAGTGCCTATTACGAGCCAGTCAACTGGATCCAGGACAGTGCGTTTCTGTACCTACACACACTTCCATCAATTCTACATTCATGATGAATTTTTATTCTTGCTCTTTTCTCAAAGCATCCATTTCAGATGAGATGAAAAAGTAATATTCCAGCAATAAAGCTTGATTTACATCCCCTTCACTGTTCTCCCTCTTCCTTTTTTATTTGATCATTTAGCCAGGATCATATAACTGTATATCAGACACAAATGAAATCAGGTCTCATGCACATTAAGGCCATGTCTTTCTGCAGCTAACATCCCCTCCAACCCAACTACCCAGCTCCACAGCAAGCCAGGGGCAGAGTCCCATTCATTTTCAGGCCCATTTCCTCCTATGATTAGGCGATCAATCAATCCCAGCATTCAATCTCATCAGGCAGACGGGATTATCTGCCCATCTTCCCCTCTGCCTCTTTCAACTCACTCCCTCCCACACACACAGCAGCACATTAACATCAGATCAAGTATCACGCAACACAAGCAGTCTACCACATCCTCTGACCACAAACAGACAGCTTCTCATCTTAGCCATCTCTTCTTCATCCATTACATCTCCTAGAACTGGCAGGGCTCACAAATACACACAAAAAACAAACATGCAAAAAAAACCTGTAAGTGCTAATTGCTCATCTTTTGTATGAATGCAAATATTTGTGACATCCTGTATTAAGATCAAAAATGTATGAAGAAAACATACAGTCACACTAAGTTTATGATAATTAATTGATGTTAATTTACACAGTATCTTCAGAAGGCTACTATTCACCACTGCTTCATCAAGAAAATGGTAAATGACAGCTTAATTTGCAATTTGCAAAATCTAACAAAGGCGGTTTTTCCTTTCATTTGCTGTAACAAACATGTTATGGTTACTTTCTCATAAATCCTTTGTGTAACAAATATATTACTAGATCTTGCATTCAAAGAAATATTCATTATTTTACAGATTTTTCCTTCATATATTTAAATACATGCAAATATTAAAAACATTACAAAAATAAACATGTTTGATTTACAATAATAAATAATGATTTAATTTCAAATTTTCTAGAATTTTTTTTTAAACAAAAAGATTTAATACATTCACATATTTATCATACTTTCACAAATACCTATTATTTCCTACGTTGATTAAACTGTTCATTTCATATATAATACTGTAACAATATTTCTAAAATTTGACACTAAAATTAAGCATTGCTTCTGTAATTTAACATAAACTTCTTTGTTACCTGATATATAATTTACGTAGCCATGTTAAAAAAAAATTACAACAAAAACATTGAAAACATTTGTTGGTGTTTTTTTTTACCAGTTTCCTTGTTTTTAATGTATGTAAATCACTAAATAAACAATAAAAAGACAGAAGTTAGACAATATTTCACATTAGATTAAAGTTGCAAACTGTAGTTTATGGTATTTTGGTTATAGTTTTACTTTTTTAAATAATCTGTTTTTAGGGTTTCTTTTACAGAGTTGTTGTCGTTCCAGTAAAATGCAAAGGTGGTTTCTTCCCTGCCCGTTTGTTGGTGCATTGTAAGTTTTTGGCACACTCCTGCCACCTGTAGATCGATGGATGAGTGTGAAACTATCAGCAAGACTCTGCATACACCTGCAGGTTTATGTTCCTTCAAGACAAACAAGTTGTGCAGTTGTGTCTGTGCAAACAGCATTGAAGTAAATAACATGTTGTAAGTACTGCTGTAGCTTTTTTTTTTTACTTGTACCACTCAATACTGCTTGGTATAGGCAGATAAGATTTACAGATTATGTAGATTATAAAGGCAAAATACACAGAATCAAATGGATACAGGAGTTTGTTCATTATTCCACTGAGATTTAAAAAATCCGAAAATATTTACTGAACACAAAAGACAAATTCTCAACTGATGCAAAACAGTAATGAGAGAAACTTTGAATGAGGATTCAGCCCCATGTCCAAAACAAATTCAAATAGATCTGTTTATACATAGTATAATATACATAAAGTGGCTGGTTTAACACTTGTCAACACTACTTATAAAATGTATTCTGAATTGACAAAAGTATTCTTCATGTAAAAGTAAAAACAAATATCTATATACAAATAATAATAAATGATTATATAGTTGCTCCCTTTACTATGACACATAAATAATCACTGATACAAACTGTGGGTTTTTCTCTTTTTTGCCAAAAACTACATCAAGTGGACAAAAGACTTTTCTCTTTGAGAGGTTCAATGAAGAGCACAAATCAGGGTAAGGGAGCTGTGCTTGAGGGTATACTAAATGCAATACATAATCCTAAAGCCACTGCTATGATATGCAGACTGAGAAAGGTTCAGCATCTGTTCATCCTCATAATTTTTGTCGTTCTCTAAGGAAGATGATTATGATAAAACATCATATTGTGAAAGGCTGAAGAGAAAAAATGAATTAGTAATAAACTTAGACAGACTAAGAGCAGACACACAGGGAAATGAAATTACTTTTTATGCCATCACTAATATTTAATATTTCTAGGTTTTTTTGTTTTTTTTTTTCAGAAAGGCAATTGGTGAAATGGACATTTTCCTTACAGCTGAAAATATTTAATGAATTGTCCTTAATGGCAAAAAGCTTTTTGATGTAGCTATGTTAATTCGTAAAACAACACTGATGAAACTGTCATGCTTTCAAGACACACTGCCTTTTAGTAACTACGTGCTAGCTTAATAAAGTTCCACGTCTGAAAGGCAGCATTTTCTTCCACGCTCAAGTCCCTGTGTGGGTAGGTAACAAAACCCCGGAGACATATTCAAAGCTGGTATAGTCACACTGGCAACTAAAACAACTCTTCAACAAAAACAGTGTCAAGCAGACTTTGAACAGCACCGGGAACAAACAGAGCATCCTAAATTAAATTAAAAGTGCCCACAGCTTCCTTTTGTGCTTCCATTTTCATCACTTCACTTATGCTTTAACATTATTTAGCAAGAAGCAACAGTAAAGACAGTATGTAGTCCTACTTATTTTGACAAAAGACTCCTTCTACTCTTTGGAAAACTCTCAATGAACCGAGGTGCTGCACTGTGTGAGATTACCTGCAAGGGGTCCATGTGGTTACTGCTGAATGCTCAACCTTGTGGGACTCCACCAGGATGTTTGTCTTCTGGTCAGAGACAGAGTGTCAGGGTATGACTGACGGCCTATAAATACAAACAAAAGTTTACAATAACATCTCACACTCCTTAACATCAAGACAAAAACAGCACATGAATAAATGATTAAAACTTGCATCCATTCATATCAATAGCAGCAACACTGTCACACTTGCATAGCCATATGATGCTCTAGCATCTCTCTGTGGGGCTCTAGACTGTCGAACCTGAACCTGTTGAAATAAATGGCTTTAATAACATTCTTGAATCCTCCTCGGCCTTTGTTCTATACATGTCATTGTTTTAAATTATGTGCTGGGACCTACCAAGAGCTGGATTCTCCAAGTTGACTTGGTGTCCTTCATACCCAAAACAATTAATCTATGACACAGCTTCTTCTAAAATAAACCACAAACCGCATCATCAAACCTACAAACTGAAATTCACTGGCTGCTGGATTTGAGACAGATGCATTGTCACAAGAAAATCTCAACACTTCACTGAATCAATACATAATTAAGTAATAATTAAATAAGAAATGCATAACTATTAATAATTTCAACTTTTCCTACAGTGCTGAGGGGCACAATCAGAGTGGTGCTAACATCCCAGAGATCTCCACACAAAACAAATGGTTCAATTCCCCCAGAGAAGACAACAAAGATGCAGGTGTTTTCTTCTGTCAGGGTGGGTGGCTGGAGATAATCCAGGGTGGGGGTAAAGGGGACGTTGTATGGAAAAAAAACAGTTTGGCCACATCATATCCTCTTGCAGAGTAGCCTTGACCTGCCGGATGATCTTGATAGAGCTGCTGTCTATTTAATTCGTAAGGATACACCAACATCCCCCAGTATGCCTTATCTCTCTGAGGACCAAGTAATATATTTGGGATTGGATTAGAGTGATCCCACTGAGCGAGGAAGAGGATGGTACTGACAGATAGACAGCAAGGTGTGCACACCAGCAGAATTGGTGCTACTGACAACATATCAGCTGCTAACCTTGGAAAGTTTAAACCCATCATAAAGAAGCCTTTAACTTTAGCTAGCTAACTTTGTACAATCCTAATTTGAGACATGAATACATTACTGATTAATATGCATGTATATAGAAATGTAATAAAAAATGTCATTTCACATCAAGTGCAACTTTATATCTTGTAAGTTGAAAATCAGACAAATCTTAGGCTGTTCCACAAGCAGGAAACGAAAAAGCACAGGTGAAATTGATTTAATTAATATTTGCTACATTTCCACTTTGCTGTGGAGTAATGATTGTTCAGAAATAATCTAATCGGATTTTGGTTTTTGGATTGGATTAAGATGGGTTGATCAAAAACAAGCCCCTGAAATCTGGATTCAGAACAAACCATCAGTATGTGTTTAAAACTGTTTAATAGGAGTTTGATGCATGTCATTCAAAAAATATCAGGATGCACCCAACCAGAAGGCTTGATTCAAAGTGAATTTCAGGAACAAAATGTGCCTTAAAATTGTTCAAGTAAAACATCTGTATTAAGCAGATTCTTTTACATTTCACATGGTTTATATGATGCACTTCATTGTTAGATAAAGTGATAAAGTATGGAAAGTAAATATTAGGGTACCTATCAGGCCTTGCAGTGCCATAAAGTAAAATATTTTGCTGCACAACATAATCAATATTAAACTTATGTAACTGTTTTTAAAAATCATTCAAAACTGTAAATTAATTACATTAGTTTTCACCACTGAAAACACGATATAACTGCACCCACAATGTATTTGTAAATGATGTATATTTGAATTATTACTCAACAAAAATTTTGAAAACTTAATATTATAATAGATGATAAATAAACAGTGAAAAAAATGAAGTATCAAACTTTTAAGTAGCAAAGGAATTTAAATACAAACTCAAGGACAAACCTTTCAGCTAACAATGTGCTGTTTTTAGCAGAACAACAACAATATGTTGCAATGTTTCTCAAATAGTGAAATAACTTTGTTTTGCAAGGTAAACATCGTTTGAAATACTACCCAATGCAGAAGTATGCTGAAGGTAAGGTCCCTTGATACAAAGCACCAGTTACTGCTGAAACAGTTAAATACCTTGTTGTTGCTCATATCGTCGCTCTGTGGCGTCGCCGTGGTCCAGCCTCGTTTAAAACTTTCAGCTTCTTTCCATTGGCGTTGTAGTCATCTGTAGCATCGAACACCAGCTAGCAAAACATACTAGTACTTTTTCTATACCAGTCGCAGAGAGAGTTTGCAGGATAAATGTAACTACTTGATTTTTCTCAAAGCAATTCCAAACAAACTAACCTGAACTTGGCTTTACAATAGTTAAAAATAGGTTTGAGCTCGGACAGCTCTAATTACTGCCCAAATAAACCAGCTCAGTGTGGTTGACCCAACATGCGCCTGTCGACCACGTGATAATTTCAGGTGTAGTTGACTCAACATGTAGATCCGACAAGCAATCTGATCGGTCAATTATACGTTTAGAACGTTCTCAAATGAGCAAGAGAGTACGGGTAGCCGTGCTCAAGTGAAAAATACCTTATCACTGAAAATATTACTCCGCCTATCTTATTGCCCACAGCCCTAGCTGAAATGAAACATCTTCCTGGTGAGTTTATTAAAAGATATATTTTTGTTCTGGTGCTGATGCTGGAAAGCCATTACATATATATATAAATAAAACAATTTATATAAGTTCATTGCACGTAAAGATCATCTGAGTCCTCTCACACCACCTGTTAGCTTAAAAATGAGTAAGATGCGACAGAAGTATAACTATCAGTCCATGAAAAAAATATTTTTTTTCAGCGGTTATTCTAATTACAACATGATTGATCTAGCAAAGCAGTTCTGTGTTGCTATGTGCGATATTTATTCTATTTGGGGGAATCACGATGTCTAGAAAACATAAACCCAAAGTTAGCTGGCTGACAGGAACTAGTTAATGTGAGAACTCGTGTTTTTCCACTGAAACGGAGAGAATACTAGCAAAAAACGTTTATATTTTGAGAGCGAAATGGTCATAGTATGAATACATTTTGATTATACATTTTATTTTGTTAGTAATAATATCATCACATTATTACACCCAAGGGTGTGCTTGACTATCATTATTTTCATGACAGTGATGCGGTCATGAACTAGGAGCTTGCACTTCCTTTAGCATCACCCTCACATATAATAATGCTTAATAGGGCCACAGCTGTGTAAGGGCGTGGTGCATTATATTAGTTCATTTGAAGAAGATGTAACATTTTTGAAGATGTTAAACTTGTTGGTATGTGATAATACAAACCCCAACTCTGCATGATTACTGACTTAATTTTCTGTTATGGAAGTTGAATTCTTCCACATTTTCGGCCATGCTGTCTTCAGTCATCTTTGGGACAGATGAGCAACTCCCCAATTTGGAAACAGGTAAGAAATCCAATTTATTATATAATTTATTATTATCCAATTTATAGCTCATGCCAGCCATTTGCTCATTGCCATGTGCTTGTGTGGGGAGCGACTGTAGCTATGTTTAAATGTTTTGTCAGTGTCCCTGGATTCGTAACAAGGTAATAACTATGCAGTAAGCAAATTAAAACTGTCATGGTATGAGCTGGAAACATCAGTCTTAATCTTGCTAAAGCACAGTCCACCGCTGCACGTGCTTCACTCAGTGCTGATGTTTGTTTGTTCCTGCCTTTCTTTGGTTGAATTTATGTTTTTGTTTTTTTTTCTGTCCATTAATGTGACATTGTCAAAAAGATTGATATTTATTGGTTAGGTTTTTTTTCTGAAGGCTGTGTGAACTTGAATAGAATCATAAACAACAAACTGATGGAGATCACACAAAGCAGAAATAAAAAAGCACACCTTTCAGAAACTCTCCTGAGCCAGATGAGTACATTCCTCCCTGAGATGTTATAGCTCCATGACAACCTGGAAAGCAGGTGACATTATCTTGAGACATGAGATTAAATGATTTCTTGATGATATTTACACTTTAGCACCTAAGTTCTTTTTAGGAATTTGAAAGGTATGTTAGCTGGGATAGGCACCAGCCCCCCGTGACCCAATTGGAAAAGCTGGTATAGATGATGGATGGATGAATGGATGGGTAAGTTTCCACCATAGACTGTATATAGAACGGAGGAAGCTAACACAACGTCACCCGTTTGTTTGTTGACTTGTCTATTGAAGCCAGGAGATCAGCATTTGAACTTTGCTATGTTGATTGTTTGGAGCCAGTAGTGACCATATTTGGATGTGAAGGGAGGAGTAAGAAGGCGTTTCTAACCCTTGAACCCAAGGTCACTACCCAATGTGAATGAGACTTGACTTTACTGGTAGTGTGATAGGAGACGTGACTTGTCAATCAAGCTAACCCCACCCCTGAGTATATGAAGTCACTTGGAGCTGGAGTTTTTCGGAGCCAGTATCTAGTGGCCGTCGAGGGAACTGCGTCAGTTTCTTCATCCATTTCTATATACAGTCTGTGGTTTGCACACTACACTTGTTAGTTTTTGAATATGATACAACAGATGCTTTAAAGTTTACATTTCATTTTGTATAACAGCTTTATTTTGGGGGAGGAAAATTAGGAGACACCTGTGGGAGGCATCAGTTCATATCTAAGTCAGTGTAAAGATTGAAGTGTGATAGCAAAGAGGTACTTGACAACTTTTAGGCCCTGAAGAGTTTTCAATATTGGTTCATTTAAAGTAAAGAGATTGTAAACCTTTCTGGAACGAAATATAACGCAAATAGAATTGCAACATTGAAATAAAAGAAATGAATGTAACAGATGACTTCTGTTGACTAATTTCAGAATCAGAATCAGGATAGTTTATTGATCACGAGGGAAAATTGGAATTATAAAAAAATTGTTAGATTTGAAATATAAAATAATATATTTAACTTTATTCAAGACTACATCCCCACCCAAATGTGCAATTTTGTACAAACCATAATACCCTAAACTCTGGATTTCGCTAACAATAAACCTTGTTACTTATATTTACTCTACTACAAATAATATTTGAATTCAAAGGGAAACTTTTAATTAAAGTTTCGGCCTGACTATGAAAACTATTTTGAAAATCCATGTGTCAAATCTGTTGTGATATCATGTCAATAATTCCTAAAAATTGAGCTTATCACGTATAATACAAAGACCAACATTGTTCAAGATTTAGTGGTTATTTGGTTATTCATCTATTTAATTTCTTGGCATAAATAGAAATATGGGTTTTCAAATTGTAATGTGTGTCTAGCAGAAGGTGAGAAAAAGATTGTGGGTGGATAGCAAAGTTTAATACTGGGAATCTTTTGAACTGACAGTTGGTTTTGGTCAGGATGGGCCGTAATCATAACCCAGAGAACAGTTTTGGAACAGATGGCTTTCTGTGTGTGTTGCTTTCCTTTTTGGCTTCTTCACTGTGCTGGCACCGTGTTGTTTGAAAAGAACAGGACTAATCACATGTTATAAAACAGCAGATACTGCAGATCTGGTTTGCTGACATGCTTATGGTTTAATATAAATGCTTTTAGATAAATATGGGTAATTTTACCATCACATTCTACATCTAGAAGAATTTGTATTACACTATAGACAAAACAATATGCTGTCAGCAAGTTTAGTGGGTATTATATCATTAAATGCTGGGAGTGAATCAAACATTTCTGAAAATTAGATCTTCTGTGATTTGAATAATTTCATCAGTTTCATACTATATCTTGTATGGATACTTGTGCTATGACCACATAAGGCCTGTTTTCTCTGGTGGACAGAGAGTGAAGATGCTTGTCTGTTAGTCTGATTATTTTACTTATTAAATAGATACTGAAAAGCTTCAACAATGCTCTCTCTTTTAAAAAAGGGATCTAATCTAGTTCTATAAAAAGAGAGAAACTTATAGTATGATATACCGATGACAAGGACAAGTTTGATTAAAAATGTATTAGTGCATGTTGATGTTAATTAATACTGATGGTTGAAATGAAATCATCCTTTTAGTCAGAAGATTTTGTGGTAAGGAGTGTACTCCTTGGGGCCGGTGTGAATTATCTGGCCAGTAAAAATGGCTATGTAAGGCCCATAATGCGACAGTGACTTGGTAACATCTTTGTTACAAACTAAGATTATTAAAAAGATGTCCCCTGGCAACTCATTATACCATCAGCTCAGGCCATTTTCTCCGTAAGCCTTTAATTAAATTTGAATGATTACTGAAGTACAGGACAGTCAACAGCTACATAACTTGCAGCTAGAACTGCATTTTGCCAGCAGGCAGATGACTTATTGCAGTTTTTTAAAAATCCTTTTTCTACGTGCTCACAGCTCCTTGGCGTGCTTGTTGGTCTTTCTAATGTTGGCATTTATTTCTGTCTGTATTCTCCTTATTGTGCATGTGTTCCCCCATTCTTCTATGTCTTTGGGATGTCTTTGCAAGTCAAATCACCCAAAATCCCAAAATACTTTTTTTGACATGTAAGTGGGTAAAAGTCTTTGGAAGAAAATATAATGGTTTTGCAAACAGTGTCGATTAAGAGATTCAAACTATCCAGGTCTGCTTTATAGCATGTTCATTATAAGCAATTATGTTGACTCATTAGCATGGACTACTTAACTGTTAGCCTAATTAGAAGGATGAAATCAGTGTATCAGCTGCACTTGCCTAATAAGGAAGAGAGCTGGACAGAAGTTGAGGTTGTTCTTCTTTGCTCTTCTCTATAACTTTATCTCTTTACTCTGTGGAAATCAGTAAGTGTGGTATTAGTTAAGTGGGTAGTGATGCTCACAGCCAGTCACATCAAGGTAACTTTTCAGATGGTTGTTTATTTTTGTTCTGAAAGCTGGAAATTCAAGCAAAAAGGGAACAAAAATACAGAAACATTGTGCACTGTGTGGTATAACGTGCGCTTACAAGTCATCTTAGGAGAAACACAATAATTAAGAAGTCAAATTTTGGATTTGATTGAGTTTTCAAGTCAAGGATTTATGTCATTTTTTTCTTTTGTGTGTGTGTGTGTGTTTGTGTCTTTTGAAAATCAGAAGGCCCTAGTCTAGATGAATAGATATATATTAGGACACAATGGAGCCATCCATCTTCTCTACCCACTTATCCAATCAGGTCAGTTAGCCAGTCTGTCTATCGCAGTACCACAATAAAAGCAGGGATGCTGTTATTCATCCTTTTCCATTGTAAACTATTATTATTTATTTAAAATATAAGTCAGTTTTCCTAATTCTACTGCTGCTGCAAGGAGTTTAATATCAAAGCACATAGGTAGACATTATGAAAGTTTGTTTCCACTACCAACCTCTCTTAATGGAATTTTACTCTGAAAAATGTGTTAATTGTTACAATAGTAAAATGAGTTGGCATGCTAGAAGCAAGCAATGTCAAGGTAACATTTGAACATTTGAATGGTTGTTTAAATAAAGCAAAAAGGCAGCTCACAAGATTAGTGTGCACTGAGACATACAATCACATACATGATTCAAATAGTTGAACTAATTGGTATGAAACAAATAAAATAAAGGTCATTGGCTTCATCTGGGACGCAGTATACTGTGCATACAAACACAAAGTTGGACACTCCTCTGGTGCTCTTTGCTGAATACACTCAAAGCTGTGGAGCTTATGAAGGATGGAGTGTTAAGGAGCCCTGCAGCTCAACCCCCTTTAACCATTCTAAGCACTGCTGTTCATGGGACAATAAACAGGAAGGCAACATAGACTTTTCTATTAAGAAAAAAAAGCCTGGGTGTATAGTGTATAACAATTTAAATTCTGTTTTGATCGCTACAAGGACAAGGGCAAGTTACAACAGCAAATCAGGACTGCCAGTGCACCCGCCAGGTATTGCAGACATTAAGAAATGGCGTGAAAATATCAAGAAAGGTCTTTGATATTGCAGCCACAACGTTGTAGAAGTTCTCCCACTGTCATGTGCTACATACCGCCGTACAATGAAGCAGTGTGGTCTCTGAGGTCATCAAAATTATCAACAGTTAGTTGTGTTAACAGGTTCATACTGTTATCAAAGGGCAATCTTTTTGTACATGTCTGGTAATCACACTGTATGTTTGTTTTGGCACTTCTTTTAAACTCCTTATAGGCATATTTATGTGTATTAATTGAAGTTTCAGCATTTAAGCCAGTGTTTCAGCAATTAGCAGGAGGTCAAACATCAAAGTTTTGTGTCATTGATGATGGTGATGAAGTGGAAGATGGTTTTGGTTTGTGTTTTTACAGCAACAGTTTGTATTTGTCGTCTGTTGGTTCCCTCTGTTGAAGCACTGCTTACATGGTGATTTATGGGTTTGAAGATGTGTTTGAACACCTCTCTTCAGTCCTCAATACTTAGAAAATACTGTTGTCTCCCACCTACCTGCCTGATCTTAAGGAAGGTGGTTAGCAAGTGAAAGAAAGTGGGCACAAATTTGCATACCCATAAATATATGGGTGCCAGCATTGCTTTGACTGTACACATATATTTGGCTATTCATAAAAACAATCAGGCTGCTATGAACAGAGATGGAAATTACCTTTATTTTTCAGGGATAATTCCCGTTAATCTACATGACTGTGAATGAGGAAATGTTAGCCAAGTGGCCAAATTTCCTTGGCAAAGGAAGCCAGTTGAAACAATAATACCAATGGTTTAACAATAACAAAAGAATAAAAGAATGAAGTAAACAAAGAGCAAAGTAAAACATAACACTCTAAACATTTGGACAGTACTACACAACTTTCAGTTTGAAATACATTATATTACATTAAAGTGCTGAGTCAGAGCTTTAATCTGAGCAGGATTACATCAATATAGAAAGATCTGTGAGACCTGGTAGAAAACAGCTCAGATTGAAATTGACTTTGTCAGTTTAGAGAGTTCCTTCTGAATATCTGTGGATGTTTCCATCGTCAGTACAAAACTCAAAAATTGTGGCATGTCATAGATGCCCTTGTTTTATCAGGGCTTTGAATCCCATAGTAAATTCTGAACTTCTGGACATGAAGTCCTTTCTTGACCAATGACAAGGAAATATGTATGTCAACATCCTGGAGAGCACTCTTGACTTGAAGTGTAGTCAAATGACTTGTGTACCTTTGTTTACCAGGTCATTGGCCATTTTCTAGTTTTCCTATGAGTCCCTACATTTTTTTATAATGATCTCAACCAGCTACTTTTGTTTGAGCCTTGTTATCAACTTCTTCACTTGAATGGTGACCTCTTGACTGATGTTGGCAGACAACTCCACCTCCACACCACAAGTTTTAAACAACTCTTAGCCATGTGTGAGAATTAACTCATGTTTGAAATATCACACAGCAGCCCAAGAAACACTTAGTAACCAATTGTTTTTCTACCCTTGCAGTTTGGGTAATATGTGTTAGAAGGCCTGCCACAGTTTTTCCTGAGTTGACGTATACTTTTAGGCTTTTGTGCCTGTGAGAAAATGTAAACTTGGATTCATTAATAAATAAAAGGATTTTCCAATCGGTCTGTCATGATCTATACTTGCTTTCTCCACACTTGGGTTGCTGGAGGGGTCTGCTGGAGCCTATCCCAGCTGTCATTGGGCAGGAGGTGGGGTACACCCTGGACAAGTTGCCAGCCTATTGCAGGGCTAACACAAAGACAAACAACCATTCACACTCCCACTCACACCTCTGGTCAATTTCGACTAATCAATTCAGCTAACAGCCATGTCTTTGGACTGAGGGAGGAAACCGGAGTACCTGCAGAAATCCCACTATGCAAAGGGAGAACATGCAGACTCCACACAGAAAGGCCCGAGCTGAGATTCAAACCCTGAACCTTCTTGCTGTGAGGCGCAAGTGCTAACCACTGCACCACCCCTTTCCAGTTAGTCACTATAAAATACTGGTATAGCGAACCTTAGGGTTTTTTCTCCTTGTTTACCCTCTTGAGAGGTGGTTTAGAGACATTTCTTGTCCTCTGAGACCACTAGTGGACAGCCGTCTTTTGATAATAATGCTGCTGATTGGACTCTTGGTATTTTGTATTTAGCAAATTCAATATCTATGATAGTGAAGTTATATTTATATTACTTAAAGATGATACAGTAATCTCCTGATGGTGTGGTCGGGTTTTGGTCTCCTTTATCGTGCTTTGGATACAACAAGCATTTGACGACCATGTAGAAACCTGGCTGTGATGTGATGCTTAGAAAGCCCCTCTGAGAATAACAATTTTACTTCTGACACTTTCACTTAATTCTGATGCCATGTGTCCCACCATCACGAAGCTACTAAGTAAGCAACGTTCTGCTGGAAAAACTCTAAGAGCTGAACAATAAATGCAAGGTGATTTACTTGAACAAGCGTCTGATGAGGAGATCAAATCTACCTGAGTGTTAACTGAATAGAGGAACTAGAATTCAAGAAAATCTGAACTTCTGTGAAGAGCTAGCATTGTCAGTACCACTTGGTCAACCTGGGGTTCTCCTTCCTAAAGTTCAACATTGGACGTTCCCTGAAGGTATTAGCTGTATGATGAATGAATGCTACGTCAGATGAGGATAAGGCAAACTTTCCCACTGACTTGTGTAGACTGTCACCTCCATCTGCTTATAGTTAGCTAGTATTTCGGTTGTAGGGCCGTGCGTGTGTGAAAGTAGAGTGGATTATCAATCTGCTTTATATTTGAAAGTAATTAGAATTCTTCATTTTTGAAACCCTGCAGAAAGACACAGGGTGGTGCTGGTGGGGGTGACAGGTTAATTGAGGAATAATACCCTTCAGAATGATGGATTTTGGTGACTTGAGATGTCAGAATCCATTATAGGAAATTTAAATTTGCAATTAAAGTGGGAGGTTGGGTGCCGAATTCTTTCATTTTAATTCCCCCTTGCCTCCTCCACTGTTATTATTAATGTTCTGCATTAAATGTCCAGGCTCTCTGTTCTCTCCTTTGGCACTTACCCACTATCCAACGCAGTTTGCCAAAATGAGGCTTAATTAATGAACTCATACATACAGTAAATCAAACAGTTTTTTCCTGAATAGAGATGCTGAGCTAGGTGGATATTTCAAGAGGTAATTGGAAAAATACACCTCATCATGGTAAGAAAAATAACTGAAAACGCCTTCAAGCTTTAGCATATCTGCCCTCAGATTTGTGATTACTGCTTAATTAAATATTTTTGCTTCTTCTCTGTGTTGAGGACTTTTTTTGAATGTGATATATAATTCTCAAGTCAAGCCTTTTAATATTTGAATTGTGTGTTGCATGAACTTAATTTCAGAAGACTAACTTTACTGCAAGGCCTTTACCGTAGTGAAGGACAGCAACTGTAATGTAAAACTAATGCAGTGACTTTTTATTTCCTCATTTTATGTATTTCTAAGGTAAATTTTTACCACCTGCTACAAGCCAAATACTGTGCATGTGTAATGTGTATGTCTGATCATTTTTCAGCTTTATTTTGAAACAAAGCTGAGAAATTTAGTGAAAACGTTCTCATGAAGATGGTTTTATTGAGTGAACATAAGAGAGGACGTATTTATTCAGTGCTGAAGACATAGCTTGTCTCTTTGTCTAATTTTGTTTTATTGTCATCTCAAAGTTTTGTGAAACATCAACAAACTGAACTATATTTAGAATATTTTAGATTTAAAAACTACATTTTATATTCATCGAGTATTATTTAAATCATCAAGTCTAAATACTGCATTTTAGAATATTATTCATCATAAGAATATAGGTAAAAGTAACTGGTGAAAGGAGTATTTTCTTTGTACTAACCCAGAAAAAAAAAAGGCCCAATGAACAGTATTTGGCATCCATTGGCAAAATGGAGGCAATGGGTGAATAAATTCAGCATCTCTGTTTCCCAGTGAGGACTATCTTCAGCAGCAGCACATTAATGCCACTATCAGCTACTATATCACCAGTCAAAGTGACAAATGGCAGACAAGCGCCTCTCAAATATTTAGGGAGGGTGGAGTAGTGCAGGGGTGGTAATGGGAAATAGTGTTTTTCTCCATTTGGCAGGAGGACTTGGTGTGAAATTTGTTAAGAGAGATGGTTGCAGTAAAAGTGAAAAAGGCAGCGTTTGGAGTTTGTCTGTTTGCATGTTTACATGACAGTGTTTTGAGGCGGAGAACGAATGATTGTCTTATTGTCCTTTCTCTGCACCCCACCCCCATCCACGCACCCACCCTCATCTCCCCCATCATTCGGACAGCTGGAAACAGAATTCATCCGATTCGTTCTGCTGCTTTTCTCTCTCCCAACTGCCCCATTCCCCCCCACCACTCCCCAGTCCCCCTCACTGTCGTAATAGGATCTGCAGGAATCATTCAAAGGCTAGATATAATTTACTGCTTGCCGTGCACAATACCCCCTCCCACTCTCACCCCCTTTCTCAATCGCACAAGGTGCCCTGCGGATGAACTAATCATACTTGAAATATTATTTCTGCTTCTTATTCCTCCATTTTATGAACAGCTCCTTTTTATGGTGCAATGGATTTAACCCCTGCCTGGTCACACTCACACCAGTATGTGCAGGCAGGAAGAGGGTGGGTGAGTGGTGTGGGCGTCAAGAACATGGAGAGAAAGTCTTTGTTTTGTTTTTTTTTTGTTGTTGTTTATATTTCGGCCTTGTTTTGATCAATTCATTTTTCGTCCTAATAAAAAATTACTTATAGAACATGAATGCAGCTCAGTCAGGAACCTCCCGAACAAAACCATAAAAAATAAAACCACACAACACAATTCCACGGGGCTCTTTTACCCATAATCCCCCTGCTCCCTTTATGCAATCCACATATTTGGACTAGTAACTCCTCTTCATTCATAATATATAGACCACAGTAAATGCTCTCATGCATAACAAGTTGTATTAGCATTTAGGTTATGCTGCTTTTTTAAAAATGAGATGAAAAAAACCTTGATTTTAAAACTACTAAAAAATTGTTATGTAAAATATGAGGATCTACCCTGAGACCAAGCCCTGGCTCAGTTTGCAGTAGTTTGTATTTAGACACCTGGTGATATGAAACAGTTCAATGCTAATCATAGTGAGACACATCATTAACCTGGCAGCTTGGTGGAAAACTTACACTTTTAATGAATTCTACGATTTTGCGCCTTTTTCACTTGTTCTCTTGGATCGAATATCTTGAAGGAAAAGGATTGTAAAAAAAAAAAAGAGCATGCAAATTTGTTTGCAATGAAAACCAGGAGTGCATAGTTTACAAGAAGTAACCATTTAATCTTAAAGGGTTGATAATAGCTATTTTCAAATCTGAAACTACATTTTTGGATCTTATTCAGCATAAATTGAAACCAAAGATTAAGGGTATTTTCATGGATTTAACAATGGGTCATCTGACCATATACGCTGAAAGTCATCTGCAGTAGTTTCCACTTATTTAATGATATTTGTGTCACTCATAAATGTTGCTGCTCCATACATTCATCTTCAATTTTGTTTTTAGGGCATTTTCTTTGACATTTTCAAAGAACACAAAAACACCATTTAGACAGTATCCTTCAATTTGATACAAACAGGCTTTAAATCATGTTTTCTTGTAGTTTGTACACATTGGTGCAGGACGCAGAGCTGAGAGGAATGTGAAAGAAGAGAAAGATGGTGAAAAGAGGAGAGGAAAAGAGATAGAAAGGCACAGAGAGAGAAAGCAGCTATCAGCTGTTCACTTGTACTTAGGGAGCACATTTACTTTCCATTGATTTCCAATGCTTTAGTCAATTTCCTGTCACTTTTCATTGCACGTACATGTGATCTCAGTTTAGCTGCTTGCAGGAAAAAACAGAGAGTTCAAAATGGATATTTTAGAGTGTGTAACACAACTGCTACAGGCCTTGTGTTTTCCTGTGCGCAAAATCAAATATTACCCTTGGCAGGTACATATAAAGAAAAATAGGTCTTAAGCACCAAGTTATTATTCAGCTTTTTAAAAACAACCTGTGTTTTTGTGCAGTGTGGGACAGGGAGTCCTGTAAAAGTAAAGACTTTCTAAAAACTTCTTAGGAAAGATCAAACCAGATGAAACTCATATATCTCTACAATGAGCTGACCAGTCAACAGATTGCTCACTAACAGATGTGTTGTCCAGCAGCCCCCATGAATCACTGATTCCTGGTGTTCCTTTAACAAAAAAATAGTTTTTTGATTTACCTTGGTTTCTATCCTTTTTTTCTGAGTCACAGCTTCTTTTGTGGCTTCTTCCTGTGCACGTAGCTACAGGTTTGGTCTGTATTTCATTTGTGTTTTCAATCTCCCACATCTTTCAGTGCTTTTCTTTAATGCAAATACTCATCCACCTAGTTTATATTTTGGTCTTTTTGTTGTTGTTGTTGTTGTTGTTGTTGTTGTTGTCTTCCCTCAGAGAGAATTTCCATCGAAATATTCGGTTTGAAATAGCACAACTCCAAACAAAGGGCATTTTCTCCCCCCCAGCACATCTGTTTGCAAGAGAGACAGGGCCTTAACACCTGGAAGTAATAAAAGACCAACACTGAGAGAGAAAATAAGGTAGGATTATTGTTCTGTGTGAGGAAGAGATTATGTTCAGAGAAAAGACAGGGAGGCATGCGGCTACACTTTCACCTCAAACAACGGGACTAGAAAGCAGCCACTGATTAAAACTGAAATGAGGGGAGAAAGAACATCTGAAAATGAAGCACACTTTCATGCCAAGACAACAAGCAGAAAGCTTTATCTTAAATGGAAATAAAATAGACTGGAATATTCCAAAGCGGCTGCAGTATTATTACTCAGTTAAAATATCATTATCTTACCACAGCCTAAAATGATACTAGCAGTGAGAAAGCTGCGCAGCATTGTCCCAACTGTGATGAGACACATTTGTTTCATTCTCCTTTCTCTCTGTTGTGTATTGAAGATGTTGTGCATTTGTCTGCTTTCTTTTCTCCAAACCCAATCAGCCTGTAATTTTATCACAGCTGTACAGAAAAAGAGAATCCCAGGATGTTATTTTACTTTTCATCAATACAATCCTAATTGACTTCCTTTGAGACGGATGTTTATTATAAATATCTCACGGAGAATGAACATTTCTTATTTTGCTTTCTAAAGCACAGTCAAATGAATCCAGACTATAGAAAAATGAATTTCTAATTAGTTGCAAACCCAGACATAGGACAGGACAAAACAAGCAGGAGGACTGCCTCAGACAGGTAATTATTCTGTGACATCCATTAACTTATTTTAATTTTCAGGCCAACATCAAAGGATGTGCGAATCATACACAGACATCAGTAAATATGCCCCTCCCCAGGTGTATGACCAAACAATGATCCTGCACAGAGTATGTAGACCCACAACATCCAGTACAATCCAAATAATCCACACAAAAAACAATCTGAATGGAGGAAAGGGAGTAAGTAATCCAACAGTCTCTCCCTTTCTCATCGCTCTCCCTCATGTTGACTGGAATGACATTAGATGCCAGTGCTTGTTTGTGCTCTAATGACAAGTAAGAGGGGACTGCTGTCTCCATGGCAACAGCCAAGGCTCAATACATCATACCTCATTACAGTAGTCAAGCGGGGACGTTTGGTCAAAAATTAATATATCAAGGGAAGGAGAGAGGGAAAGAGTGCATTGTGGGAAGATTGCCCAGCATTTGTTATATGAGTTTGATAACTGTAGCATTTAAATGTTGGCCTTATTAATTTCAAGCTGCAGCGGTAGGCAACAGTTCGAAATGGCTGTTCAGTGACCTTGGCTTGTTACGGTGAGAGTGTCATGCCTCTATGAGGAAAACAGTGAGAAGGATAAAGAGGCATACCAAAAGATGGGCTCTGTTTGCATTAGTGTGAGTGAGTGTGTGAGTGTGTGTGTGTGTTGGGGGGCTAGGCATGGGCTTCAGGCAGTATGCTGCTGATTAATTGGGTATGATTCACAATTGTATGAACTGTAGCACAACAGATGCTTAAACTCAAAAGTCAAACTGCTCAAACTTATTTCCATTGTTTAACTGACTCCTGTTACTGTGTAGGTGGTATTATATGAACTAAACAGTGAGCCAAGGAGAGTGAAGACGAGAGAAAATGAAGAGTGATAAATCTGTCTCTCATTAGACTTTATACATAATTTTTTATTTATTTATTTTTGCAG